>JACJUY010014607.1:2578-17251 GCA_014220935.1 Platorchestia sp. MABIK | reverse complement strand
GTTCTCTCAAGCGAATAAGGATATAGGAAAATTTGGCAATTCTTAAATGTTGCTACCCAAGTCCTTCTGCTCCGCACAGCTTGTATATTTTATAAGTGACTGATAATTTAAGTTTCTCGTTTTTCTGACAATGGAAATATAAAAACAGTTGTGGAAGTACAATTTGTCATACTGTCCTGCTAAAAAGTATTTAACGTCGAACTTGTATTGATTGGCTTTCAGGATTTGGCTTTGCCAGCAAATCGGATGAATAACGACAAGGCCTGCAATATTTGAAAATGCCATGCGTGTTAGATATGCTTTGGGATCCCCGAACAAAACACACTGGTCTACTTAAGTAAACATTAGATCGTACCATTTCACTACAATGCTATGAGAAATTTGGAATCATTAAATTGAAAGTCACCGGTAGGTAACAGAGGTATTGAACATTTGACCTCATGTTCAGAAATTTTGACGGTTACGGGGAGAAATTACACATTTCAAGCACAGAAAAACGAGCGAAAAAATGTGCGACCCATTCTCATCATCATTATACATGGATTGGATGATCTGCGATCCATGAACATACGATAATAGGCTCAAAGTGTGCAATAGGTTGAAAGGAGACTGCTTTTAACTTTCGAAAATTTCTTAAAAGATTTTCTGGAACAAAAATTCATTCATTTAACACCTACGAGAGCTAATTAGTTTCTGCGCTTTGTCAGCAGATCCCATCGTATAAAGAAGCTAGTATATTTTAGCCGCGTTTGTCTCAGTGCAGAATACTTGACTGCGGCAGCGTAATTAAGTTTCAGACATTTTTGGTCTCTCCCCTCGGGAACTGAGGGGAAGCATGAAAACCGAGTATCCCACTGCGAACTCTTTGTTGGATTCATTCAATTTTAAGACTGTAAATTCTTGCCTCCCACTGAAGAATTTCAAGTCAATCGAAAAACTGATAGACATCAGAGGACGTGAGTCAAACAAATACATCTTTGTGAACTTAATGTTATTTATTTCGGCATTTCAGATCCGAATTCAGTTGTTGCATTTTGGAATTTATGCGTCTAGAAAATGCTAGATGTAGAATATTTGAGTTTGTTTTTGTGCTTTAGGTATATTAGGTGGTTCACTATCACGTATGCTGTTTTATACAACAATGTTTCTACTAATCTAGATCATATGCGGGGTTTCTATGCATGCATGTTTTCTCTTCAAAGGAATTTGATATTGTGAATTCATTATCTTTAATAAACAAGCTACAATAGAAGTTAACGTTTGGTTTCATCACTCATAAGCTCTTTAAAATACAGTTCGAGTTGCTCGAAGCGTTTCTAGTTTTAAATTTAGGTTATGATTTGCACGTGTTATGATTCATGTTTTGTAGACCTGACGTACGCACATGTTTTTCAATAAAAATTGTCAAAAGAATTAAATATCAATAAATACATTCATGGATCAAATTTGGATCCAATATTTCAGTTTTTGTTTTCAATTTATACACGAAGCGAGCAAGTGCTGCTACAACGCAAACATGAACATATTCCCGTGTTAAAAGCAGTGATTGGTGAAAATAAATTATGTGTGATGTATTGTAACCTTAGTTCCAAATGTTATTAGGAGCAATACAGGATTCAAATTCAAAGGCCAAACTTAGCGTTTAAACAAATTCTGTGAAAAGTACAAATTCATTCAGGGATATTCTTGATTGAACTGATGATTCAAAACATCCACCGTGAACTATACTGTTGAATTTACTGTTATGGTACCATGGGTCTTTTAAAAGTTTAGTCAGAGCAAACAGAAAATTTACCATTAAATGTAAAATGAATCAATTAAGCGCTGAGGATTAGTCAAGGGTTGAACAAATGCCATTGAAACGAATTCGAAGAGACAAATAGCTGATAATAATTAATGACATTTTGAATGCCTGCAACGGAACCAAATCTAACTGCAGTTAATCAATCTATCTTTAGTTATGGCGCAAATTGTTCACTTTTGGAAATTTTCCCCAAAAAGTTTTTGGTTCTTCCTCATAGAGATGAATTCTACTTCATGGACAAATTTGTTGGAGGAGAGTGTTTAGTACTTGCACTTCTATGGAAGAGTACTATTGCAAATCACTAATAAAGATCACTTCTTTTGTTCATTGAGGGTAAATTTTCCTCAAACATTGAGGAATATATGAATCATCAGAGCTGAACTAATATTGGTTCCAATTTCAACTGAAAACCCGACGTTTTCGCTCACGACGGAGAAATACTATACTCACTAATTTCTTTGCCGTTTAGGGCAGTGGTCTTCAAACTTTTATCTGCCGCGACCCCCTTTTGAAGATTTTGTTGTTGTACGACCCTTCAAATTTGACAAAATATTAAAAAATACATATAAATATTGCAGAACATTGTAATATTTATAATTTAATCTAAATATTCCGTTAGTTTCATCAAGTAATTAATGCGATTGTCGTACACAGAAGATAAATCTAGGCATTATTTTTGTTAACGCTGGTCAAGTACAGTTTCAACATTTCCTTGACTCGATCGATGTTTTGTTTTGTGATCTGTCAATGTCATAAAAACACTTTCACATCAATTTGTTGAAGCGAAAGGTAGATGAGTATCCATTGCAAGTCGTAACAAGTTTGTATATCCCAATTTGATGCTATCCGAAAAAGAATTTAGACTCATTTCAGCAAACACAGTTTTTGGAGATGAATCAGAAGAAAGTTCTGCAAATTTTTCCTGTGCCTTTAATGTGAGATGACACTTTTTCGACTTCAGCATCAAATTGATTTTGGCCATATTCAAATCGGCTCACGTCTGATTCTTGAAGAAAATAATTAGTAAAATTTTTCCTAAGCTTACCAAGTGCTTAGTTACAATTGCTCTGATTATTTCAAAATTTAGTTCATTTTCTGCGATTAACTTTTCCAGCCATGTAAATATCTCACGTGAGTTACTTTTTTCATTCATGAACCACACATTAACTTTCTTCAGGAAAGACTGGATTTATTAAGTTAATGTAAGAACAAATGTACATATGTATTTTAGCCTTGTAATGAAATATTGAGATCATTAAGCTTGTCAAAAATATTTGAAAAGTAACAAAGTTTGAAAAGCCAATTTTCTTTTTGGCAATATTTATCGTTACTTGATAAAAATAACATGATTTATTTTTCTTGAAACGATCAATCTTAAAGCTCGACCTCTCGAAAGCCATCGAATGCCAGTGAGAAGCAGCGGGGAATCAAAATTTGAACTCGTTTCTTTGTACAAATTATTGATGAGCCGAGTATGAAGGGCACAGGTTTTGATGTAATTAATTATTTTAACTGAATCATGTAGCACTGCACACAATTCTTAGTAAATTTTTTTTCGTTACTAGCACCTCCCAATGAATCATGCAATGAGTGAAGGTTATACCTTCACTGCATCCAGACCTGACTTTATTGTGGAAACCAACATTCTTCTTCGTTATTGCTGCTGCACCATTGGTGTACACTCCAACACAGTTAACCCAATTCAATCGTACTTCTTTAAAAACCATCTACTTTTGAAATATTGCTTCACCTGTAGTGTGTCCTTCTAACGGCCTGCAAAAGAGTGTCTTCATGAATATCGCTGTTATAGCAAAACCTCAGGTACGCTGCTAACTGTGCTATGTTTATGATATCCGTTGTTTCGTCCAATTGAATAGCAAATTTTAAACTTTTTTCAATCCTTTCAAGTCATTGTTCAAACTGGTCTTAGGTTATTTTCAAAAATTTTCTGTTCAGTGTAATGTCAGACGTTGCTATCACAAACTTAATTTTTCTTAATTCGTTTTGTCCATTGATTGCATAAAAATAGTGAGCATTAAGGAAATTGTGATACCACATCACACTTTGAAGAGCACTAGCTTAGGGGAAACTTCTAGTTTCTTATAATTGGAAATACTTTATTTTTAAAATCATTTGATGAAATTATTTATTTACCAGAAATTAATTGACGATCATACTTTTCACGACACTAAAACTATTCAATTCTGTGTTAAAAGCTCCATGTAAAACCTAACCGAAGACACGGTGAAAAAATCTTTGTAAGAATTTGGAAAACGATTTTTATAATACACTATATCTTCAAAGAAGCTAGTGGTTATTAAATAACTGGTAAGGCTGAAAACAACGATCTTCCTAAGTACAATAAGAAAAGAGGACTGGCATTACGTTCCACGCTATTGCTATAACAAGACGTCAAATTTTCCGATACATAATTACTGATGGGAAGACGTTTTCATACTTGCTAATATTTTCATAACTTGAAAGTGTATGGAGGGTGACAGACGAGGAAACAAGCCAACAAGATGATCAATGTTTGAAGTCTATAGATTGTTGCGAGCAGTTTGAAGTATTAGACATTATACGAACATCCCAATGCTACTCTCTACATGACAAAATTATTGAATCAATTTGTGTTTCAATCAATGATAATTTAAGCCTTGCTTACTGCAATGAAAAACGAAAGAATTTCTAACGCGACCTGGGGACGGAGCATCTGTGTCCTGTCACGCACTGGTGGGCCAAATGTAGCGATCTCGGGCCGGCCATCCATCACACCTTATTGAGCTCCTGCACCGCAGCGTCTTCTTCAGCGCCCTGACACGGCGGCCTTCGGTGCTTTAGTTTTTGGTCAAAATGGAACACGCAATCATTTTACTTACTGAAGCATTTTTTGATTCCACAGAATGACCCTCGTTTACAACGTTAAGCAGTTTTGGAATTAGTTGAATATTGAGGAATCAAATCATTTGGAGTGAGAATGATGTCGTTTGAGAATAGATCTTCGTATGAAAAGTTGCCATTAGAAGTATTGGGTGATTTTTTACTATGGCGCATGAAAGATTATCTAATAACATTTATAAAATTGAAAGAATTTCATGAAATCCTGAAAAATACTAGTTTTATTGGATGCTAGTGTACACGACCCGTCAAAAATGGTGGGATTCGATATTTTCTTTTGAGAAATTTTCCACATGTGGATGGAAAACAAATGTATCCATTCTAACAGTACCCGCTATTGAAATGTTCTCGTACTTGTGTACTGGTGAAACTCGTATCACAGATACGGTCGTTAAGAATCCTTTTAAGAGCGTGAAGGAGAGAATGACCAACCAGTTAATGTGTTCAATGAGATTCCCATAGTAATAACAGGAGAAATTACGTTTTATTACATAAGTATTGATGTTTGACACGAAGATACACAGTGTGACACAAAATCCGCATTCGTAACAACTGCCTACTCCAACCTAGAAGGAATTTTTCTCTTTTGGGGAAGAATTTTGGGGAAGAATTTTCCGTAAAAAACTATCAAATCTACTCCAGCTCAGAGCATCCATTGAATTAGATCTGATCTCACGAGCGCCATGATGAACAGCCTGCGTAATCGTACCGATTTTTGTCAGCACTAAGGGCGGCGGCGCATGAAAAATATTATGTTCAGAAGTAATCAGAATAAATTCTTATATTTTTCAGAATTTCAAGAATTTTTTTTAAATCTATTCATTAATGTAGGTTTATTAAATGTTCTTTTAGGCCCCGTATTTAAAAGTCACCCTGTACGTTATTTTACAAAGTTGATTATAGTTTTGTGTAAATGGGCTCAATTTTATTTAGAAAAAAGTCTGACCCTAGAATTAGGCAGAATCTTTCTTTTCCTTTTTACAATAATTTTGTGTTATCTTCCAAAAGAAGTTTTCTAGTATTAAAAATTGTTCTGTGATAAATTAAAATCAGTTAAAAAGAGTGCTTTGGCAATACAACACAGCCTCCAGCTAGCCTGCAGTTCCCACGGGCGGCACAGGTCTCCGCACTTAACGCTACCAATGGCTAAGCTTTCACATCGTGTTGTGGCACTGAAAACTTTTGTTTGAATTTCTTCTAAATTTTATCACAAGTTAATAAACAAGTTTGGCAACTGCATGTAATGCTATTTGCAGAGTTAGTATTTTATTGAAAATCCTAACACTACACATCACAAAAACTTAACCCATTGCAAAGGCTGAGAGAACATTAAGAATATGAACAAAAATGACGAGTAAAATTACCGATGTTTTAATAGAAGGAAAGTTTTGTTTCAGTTTGAAAAAACAGAAAACAGATAGTGACAGGCGCTTAAGGCCAATAAATTTTCCTGGTTTAACAGTAACAGATGGACTAAATCTAGAGAAAAACTAAAGTTTATCTTCGGAGATTATGTCATGGCAAATGTTTTTTTTATAAAAAAGAACTCCCTTAAACTAAAAGTTAAATTAAAGTAAAAAGACAGTAAAATTTATTTCATTAATCAAGGGCGCAACAATTCGGTATACTTAATAATCAAGTTTTCTTGTTAAACACACCGAAGAAAAAGTCATTTCGTGCAGTCTCTGCGACAGCATCAGCGTCGTTGCCTCCCAGCCTTCCACCTGACTTGACCATCTTGATTTCTCTACCCTTTTTAGGCCTACTATGAGATCAACTTCTGAGTGGCCGGTGTCGTGACTACCGTCTCCCGTTCTTCATCTCTCCTTCATCGCGAGGGTCCTGACGGTGCCATGATGACCTAGACTTCGCTGTCGCCCTATTGCCTTGCCTCCCGGTGCTTCGCTTCTGCTTCGCCACTCGAGTTCGGCTGCTTAGCTCATGTGAGTCAACGTAATGGTTAGCTCCCCATTTTTACGTTACGGACGTCAGTAGCAGTTCTAATGAACCTGCCTCACTCACCTAAAATAAAATAAGAGAGTAAAATCTTGTGTAACGTTGCCGCAAGTGAACTTAATTCTTACTTTATATTAAAATGACAATTATTACTTCAAATTTTTATTTCAATCATTATTAAATTTCGTGTTCTAAATTAGAGTACTGAAATTAATAATGTATCACTATATAAAATTCCTATAATTAACTCAGGATTTAGCAAATTTACTAGGACTAGAATTAAAGTCTCAAGTAACTAATCCCAGCAATTACTGAAGCTGAACTCTCGAGCTCTGCATTATTTTCTGCAGGACTTCGTGTTTACCCAATACCTAATTCTCACGTCGCGATTCCTAAATTACGTACGCGGTCTCTCTGACCCATCTATTTTGCCGCGTGAGACAAATTTGAATTGAGCCAACATTTTAATCCATAAATTTTTGAGCATTCGCCATCGATTCTACGATATTTCTTGAAATTATTTAATATTGGTTCTCCCGTGACTGCGATCGTGGCACGGTGCTGTAGAGGCACTACGGGCGTTCTGGTGTCCCAGTCTCTCCCTTCTTCCGGCCCAATCGCAAGAGAAAACATTCATTTATTTAAAATGAAATAAATTAGCATTAATTTTCGATGGTTTCCTATCCCTGCGTCAGTGTCACGCTACGTTTTTGTCAACATCATCTCTGGAATTCGTGTTTGTATGCCACACAAATCATTGCCAGCATTTAAATTAAATGTAGTGGAGCTAGTATTACTATAATGTTAAGTGAGCCACACCATTCAATGTTTTTCAGGCTTATTGCTTCAGCTCTGCTTGGCTACTTTTCCTCTTAGCTTTCCTTTTCCTTCCTCCTTAGTTTGTATAAATAACTAGTCCACCCCTTGAAAATTGTCGAGTTGATTTTAATATTTTTGCCCTTTTTTGAATAAAACAAGCGGAATGAAATAAAGGCCGAAAGAAATAAAAAATTCACTTTCTCTAGAGTCGGTGAGGCCGAGTGCACACGGCCCGTCAAGAACGTATAATAACGTTCGACAAATCACATGCCACACGTTCTTATCTCCTAACAATACACGTCATATTCATTACAACTCCGAATCTGATGGATTATTACACCGAAGAAAATTGTGGAGTTCATGAAGCTTGAATCTCAGATAAGTTTATCCCACACCTTCTGCTAGTGGGTACGTGACGGACAAGCAGACGGACGCGGCTCTTATTAAAAAACAGATTCGTTATTCGTCGTTGAGCGCATTTGGTGTTTGAGTTAATGAGAGGGAACCTACGTAATTCTCGTAGAATTTGTTGTATTCTATATTCCATCTATCTTTTCATCCACTCTGCTTACAACCCAGTCTCTATTATCAAATAGGTTTAACGCTTCGTATCTTCTGAATTCTTTCATCTTCTTTTTTTAAGAACAGATTATTTACTTAATTATTTTGTTCATTTAATTAACTCAAGTAATCAATTTATTAATTTTATTCATTAAATTTATTTCATTAATTTTATTTACCTATTCATCAGTTTACCCCTCGACCGGGAAAATGTCTCTTGCTACATTTTAATAATACGTACAAGAATTTTATTTTCTAAGTTCTACTTCGCTGGGGAAATTTTGTTCGACAATATTTGCTCTGCTATTTTGTTTTAATCGCTTTTTGAGGGTAAATTTTCAAGGAATAGCCCTATGGTGTTAAACTTTAAGCTTTTCATTTTCATTTAAACGAAAGGGTTCACAGGCTAATACAAATTTTCATGATGATTTTGCTTTTTTATTTTATATCGTGTTTTACTTGAAAGTCTTCACATGGCGCTGTACATGTTTTATTCCATACAGTGACCAACTTGAATTTCCCAACAAACAGAGAGAACTTACGTTCCTTATTCTCTTCGCCAGCTGCTTAACGATAGAATTTTGATGCAAAACAAAATGGTTTTATAAACCAGTAAAATCAATGATACTATAATTAGGATGTTGTCTATGTACTGTATAGCTTGTGATGGAAGTAGCTGATCTCCGTCGTATCTGAAATTTAGCTTGATCAGCTTATCCTTGTGACACTTTCGAATTGATTAATATCAACCCTAAGCGAGTAATTGTTAATTTGCCACTGAACCACTGGTTTTTTATTACTATATGATAAATTGGATTTATTCTAGCTACTCACATTTTCTGATAAATTACTTTAACAGTGAGCAGATTTAACCACTTGTGAATTTCACAGCTTGGAATGGTGAAAAGTTTTCATCGTTAGGATAGGTGGCCAAGGGCTATTGCATTGACCTTAAATTGGAATGTGAAAATAACTAACTCCGAATATGACGCAGCACAATTTGAATACAATTTAGTACGTCTTCTCCATCAGATGTTGAAAATATTTGCTCCCGTACTGGTAGAGCGGAATTTTGTAATCAAATCCGAGTACCAGCATTCCTGTATCATGGTGACTTGGCCTCTAAATCTTTACTCGCAAAAAGTAATACCTTTAAAGAGAGTAAAATATGAGCATTCAAGTATCGGGTGCTCAGCACAGATGGCGCATATTGCTAACCTCAGAAATTCAGAGGCAAGAAGCAGAAGGTTCACAAGTGTCCTCGATGTTGCCCAAGGTTTCATGTCCATCTACGCCAGGCGTCGCCAGCAGCTAAACTGACGGCCTATTTTTCCCGCCCCGGTCTTTCCGAATAATTTACTGGCAATATTCAACGTAGAGGGCTTTTCTTTACTGCATATTCTCTGGTCAGCGGACAGAATATCCGTGCATTACCGTTGATGTCGCAGTGTAGTTCCAGGAATGATTTACTCCCTACCCATATTTGAACTGGAAAGTATCTGCTGGAATTTGAATAACAGGAACGTACGTGAGTATGTTTTGCAAGTTATAGTGTGATATGTACACGTCGCACATTGAAGTATGATGATTATGGCAAGTAGATAGAATACAGATAACAAATTTTCTTTGCTGGATGTATCAACTATTTTGTCTTTAGTGTATTATCATACTAACTGCACAAAAAACAAAACGAGCTCTAGTTTTATTATGGATTAATTCTCGCTTATATAAACGCAAAATTAAACGTGTCTTGGCCATGGAGAGTTTTTCTCTGGATGGAATTTGAAAATATTGAACGTAGTGGACAAAATACAAAACATTACATTATATTGATTACTTTGGCTTCTACCGATGCCATTATGACGCTGCAATACACGCCTCGTTCATCTAAACGTCGAAATTATTCAAGTACTGCGACGCAAATTCTCGTCTGCCTTAATATTCTGATTATTATGGATGCTAGCTATGATGTATTTTCGATTGAGTACAGTACGCGATGTGTGATTAGCGGTGAAAAAGTGGGTTTTTATATAATACTTCGATAAATTATCATTCATCATTCTACAAGAATTCATATCACATTTGTGAAGCAAATATTGATGATGCTCTACCTTTTGTGTGCAGAGCGAAGACATATTTTAGGCTGGAAGAGAGAACTATAACAGTACGATTCTTTTTAGGAACTTATCATTGGTTGAAATAATTTACGCAACCATACAAAAACTGGAAAGGCCTTCATGAATTCAAACAAGGTTACTACGGCTACCAATCCTGAGTTAAATAATCTTTGAAATGGTGACTACTTAATTTCTCCGAAACCTGAAGAGTAGTTATGCTTTAATATAAGTTACGATTAATTTCAAGTAAGACAGAGAATACGGTACCACTTTAGAGCTATGCGGTTAACTGTACTAGTATGAAAGCATGTAAATATAGAGTATTGGAAAATGTTGCCAGCACTTCGCGACGACCTGATTAATTTTTCACCTGTGAGCGATTTAAAAATTTGTTTAATCAGTGGATAAAAGACTTCAGCGTTCAAACCATGAGCAAATTTGGTTCCGCATGATGTGTCGAGCACTTTGTAACTTGATCCTGGAAACAATTTGTACACAACAGTAAAATTATTGTGATTATTTAAGCGTCATAAAGGAAAGATTTCCAAAACCTTTTCTTTTATGAGCAATTTCTCTATACTGCGGATACATTACGGTAGAAGTAAAAAAATGTCAAAATTTGTTACAGTCGAGAGTAAAGTTATGCGACATCGTCTGATGCCAGCTACAACTATGATAAATACTGTATCATAACTTTCTCACTTGTATTCTCACGTTAATAATTGGAATCATGCATTATATTAGTTGGGTAACTGTGACTAATTTTATCTTATCCGTCTAAGTTGTTTTTTCCAGAAGATGATGCCATAACTCGAGGATCGACTTTACTGTCAATTTTGACTGTGCCAGGCCACTACCTGGCTAGAAAATGACCTCAAAGCTCACCATTTATTCTGTTTGCCACTGTCCCATAGTTTTCATCAGGAATAGTTGAAGAAAGATTACTATCATTAGTAAAAATTATGAAAAGAAAGAATGAAAAAGAAATGATACTGTACGAAATGATGTGAACGACATCAAATGATATGAAAAAGAATGAGGCACATTTAACCATGTCAGTGATGAATATTAAATGTAGAAGCGGTACAGGAACGAATCCATGTAGAGTGCCTTGGCTAAAATCATAATCTTCCGAGGGGGTGCTACCATTAACGACAGATTATTCACGATTCGACAAATAAGATCTATACGTTTACGTGCAGCTCTTCTAGCACCGTAACTGTGTTGTTTCAAGATTCATTTGCTGTCATCAACGCAGTCATTTTACTAAGGTCGAGAAATACGGAGGAAAGAACGTTCCCGTCGTCGAAATTAGAATGAAGATACTTTAAATAAATCAGAATGGCTAGCATTGACGAATAAAAAGGATAGCTGTTTATCATAGAATGAAAATTATCCTTCAATGTAGGAGTACATAATATTTTAAACAATTCTACTGATAACTGGTAAGACAAAAATTGGTCTTGTTTGGTTGAAATTGATTTTACCTCTCCATTATTATGGGAGTTACTCGGGTGATTTCCAGGCAGTTTGAAAAATTCTATTGGGGAAAGGAATAGTTAAATAAATCGGACATGATTGGGGATATTCATGCGGCTTTGGATTCCAAAATATTTGCTGAAAATAATGTCGACGTATTTCAGTTGATTTTCTTGAAATTTTTTGTACAGTCTAGAATCGGAGACATCAGTCGATGTAAAAATGAACGAATCATTAGTTTGTAAATTAACTCCATATAGTTTCAACATTGATTTACATCCATATTAAGATTTTTACCATGTTTTCCATATGTCAACAAGTAACTTGCTAAAAATATTTGCAAAGTCTTTATTCCTCGCGATAAGTTGTATTTTCTTGAACATTTCATTCATTTTTCCGTGCAGCATTGGTTTTTGGTTAATGAAGAGAATTCAGTAGACGCCTAATTTTTTTAATATTACTAGTAAATTTGGAAAACTCTCGCGTTAATTAAGTAACTTTTTTCTTTCATTTTTGATTTGTTGTTAGTTAATGATTCTATTATATTCTACTTCTGACATTTTCCTTTCCGAAAGTAATGCGAAGCACATTCGTTTTTTGTTTTTGTTTACGCAGATTCCTTTCATCATTCAAGTCTTTCGTTTGTTCATCGACCTAATTGTTTGCGTGATTATCGAACAGCATAGATTAAATACTGTATTTATAGCACTATTTCGATTCAACATCGTATGATCGAAATTTCTTGCAGCAATGTATAGCATCCCTATAAATATCTTATAAATACCTTATGGTATGCATAGGATTGAGATTTACTAATATAATAAGCGATGCTTCAGGGGCGACGGAGAGTTGCCTTCCAAAGCTTTTTGTGCACGGTGCAGAGGAGGATGTTCAGTGATGGTGCGGGCATTTTTTCCATCTGAGACCCAATGGAGTTGAAGCTACGCAGGGATGTCAAACAGCAGCTGACTGTTTAGATATGATGTGAAGAGAGCACATTACGACAGACCTCGTTTTTGTGATAATGAAGGGGCTTACCATGATAATGCAGCGACCCACAATACTCGCTCTGCAAACACTTTCTTTTTGGAAAAAACTCCCCTCATTTCCTTCATCAACACTGCTTTTCAGATTTGAATCTGACAGGATTCATTTGTTGATGAATGGAAATGAATGATTACAAAAGTTCACGACAGTTAGAAACCGTGAATGAACTTCGGTGTATAAACTTTACTGTTTGAAGTAATCTTCCCACAACTCTACTGAAGAACTTATTTCAAGTATGCCGCAAAGAATTTTGAGGTTATGAACAAGAATGAAGGAATGACTCATTACTTAGTTTTGATTTTGTAATCTTTAACTTCGCTGAGAGTTTCTGCTTCTTGATTGACTTGTCTAAAATTTTTATTTAGTTGGCAGGCGCGTCAATTACTTAAAATATTATTTTACAGTTAAATTAGTCAAACTGAAATGGTTGGTCTTCTTTTCTATCTTTTTCGCCAAAGAGTAAACTTAGGTGAGAAGACTGTTTAAGTCCCTTCACGTGAATGTAATTTTTTCGGCTTTCAGCTGGCCCTAAATTCATGATCAGGAGTGTACAGTTCGTCCATTCATAATAAGCAACATGCTCGTGAAAACTAAATAATCATGATTGAATGAACATTAATGGGAAATATTTTTATTATTTGTGTTTCACACAAATAATTTCGTGCATCTCACCTGATAAATGCAACGCTACGAGTTCAAAGTACTTCTGGCCAACGACTTCCATTGCCACGCCCAACAAAGAACCGTCATCTCGTGAGAGATGTAGATAAATTCCGCATTTGTGTAACCCTGCTATCCTCGCCGAGTCCGCCACGATTAAGGCGTCGTTTACCCTCATTGCTTTACCCTCACCCACGTCTTCTCCACGTCTACCCTGCGAGAGCTCCAAGCCGTGAAGTTTACCAGCTATCTTTTCTCCTCGAAGTATATTTATACGTTCTTGTTATTTAATCCCATAGGATCTTACCCATTTTGTATGGATGAGAGGTTGAATTTAGCTTCTCGATATTTAATTGGTATTGTGGACTTTACACCAATTAACAATGAAATATTGAAATAACTTGTTTGTTCGTGAGCGTTACGACACGCATTCAAGGTAGCGTGACCTGCAAGCAGAGTGCCCAGAGACATTAACGAGGGAGGTTGACTTAGCAAGATCACAAATATTGGAGTTCCTTTCTCACGGTTCCGCTGTTTTGTGAAATGGCTTTTAACCGTGACAACGAGTGTAAATCATCCTAATAGATCAGGAGATCCATCTTTCCTTGATTAAAACATTTAACTTCAAAACAAAAGTCATCAACAATCTCGCACGTGTCATGCCGACGTCCAATTGGATTCCTAAGGTAAGTCTACTTTATAACTATCATGTCAAATCCGCTTCTCTCTCAACAGCTTCGAGATCTATAGTTATCAGCGTTCATTTGTGAAATCAGTATTTTTTCACGTTTTTATTCCCCGTTGTTAGTAGAGAAGAATGGAAGTGTAGAGTGGAAAAAATGAGACAAAAATGTAAAAAATGCTTGAAAAAACGGTTTAACTGATGCCCTAGACACACGCTTACCGAAGATAATCATTTGATGATCATGACCGAAGTGAATCATTCAATCATGTTACCTAGTAAATAAATTTTAAAATTGCATCAATATAGATTGTCTCATTAGAGGCTGTTGGCAACGGATACCAAATATCCTATTAGAATGATTCCGAAATGAACTTCTTTCTGTCGGAAAAAAAATGAACTTCGACGTACGATGCGATGCTGCATTGGGATGAAAATCCACCCGAAAATAACGTAATAACTGATGACATACATAGCGGTGGACTAACAACCGCATAATGAGATGCATGACCTATCAGTGATTTTTCACGCCAATTAGTCAGCGAGATTAATTTAAAAAAAAATACCTTTCATTGCAAATAAACTTGCAAATTGTCTATTTTTAAGTGGTTTCACACGGGTTTTGAAGTAAGGATGTCAATTAATGCATC
>JACJUY010014604.1:0-12060 GCA_014220935.1 Platorchestia sp. MABIK | reverse complement strand
GTGACAAAGAAAAGGTTTTTAGTTATGTTCCCCTCTGGGGGATACACTTATTGTATCTGGGAATTAGCGCTTTGAGGGGGAAAATGTGAGGGCCCGAGCTCAGAGTTTGGTAGGCCTTCTTTTTGTTGAAAATGATTTTGTTTTGTTAAAGACCTCCTTATTTTTGGTTCACTGCTATCCTGTTTTTCAGCACCTACTACTTTTTCAACTTTGATCTTGTTTCATGAACTTATTCCTCAACATTCTGTTTCCATGCCATTTCTTTCTGTATAGATTCCGCATTGCCTTAACTCCATACTAAATGGTGCCTTCCCTCTCCTTCTCTTTGGATCGCAATTGTTGTGGATAGGGAGGCTTAAACTAACTAATAGTCTAACCTTTTGGTTATGTTTTAGAACGTCTCATTTCTGTTCAGGTGATGTAGGCTTTCATAGCGTTAAAATCAAATCGGTTCTTATTACATTTTGGAGTATTTTATTTAAATTCAGTGCTGCCGTTTTCACCCCTTATATATTTCTTCTTAGGCTCAACTTTCTTCAACTTTCATCTTGTTTCATGGACCTTTTAAATCTTGTTTGCATGCTTAAAGCAGAAAAATTTCTCCCTAAACGTAACAATGAAAAACTTGAGTTATCAGCTTTATGAGAAAGAAATTTGAAATTTCTCCCATCTCAATCATAAAAGCAGGAAGTTGAATTTGACCCTATGTCAGTGGTGGAAATACAGCGTGGATGGTACCAATTATACAAGCGTTCTAACAAACATACTAAACTGTCGAAATTGTATAGTTCTACCGATTTCAGGTACGAATGTAAGACTCGGCTAGACCACAGAGTATTTGGTGCCCAGTTTTTAATCCTATTGTTGGTTATTTGAAAGCTGCTAAACTTTCGGACAAAACAAAGAAGTAAATGGATTGTTTTGGAACTCAATCTGGTGTGGAAAAAATGACTTGAATTGTTCACTCTTCATCGGAATATTCACTTAGCAAAGGCTGGAGCTCACGCGTGAGCCTCTAGTGGCGACACGTTTGAGTGCATCAGTTTTGAGACGCGTTACAGACATTGTGAAACACCTCCTTGTTCTAACCTATAGTCTCCCTAAGAATAGAGTTCGTTCTTTCAAATAGTATTTTGCTGGAGTCCATTCAGTGACGAAATGTATTCCCTTTCAGGACGCTCCAAGTAGTGGCACTTCTGCTGTCATCTACAAAAAAGAAGATTCACCAGTCACTGCTGCTGGCTCTGTTGTAGGAGAGACTACAGGAATGTCAAGACAAAGTTTTCCTAGTTCAAATCACTCAGGACGTCATCGGAAAGTTTCCAACACGGTTGCATCTCAAGATGCAAAATCCGATTTGTCTCCGGCTGAATGTAATCATTACAAGAAAGGTGAGCAGCAGATTATCAAGAGAAAAGAATTGAAGTGTGATCTTTGCAATTATTGCTGCGTAAGGGAAGAGACCTTGAAAGTCCACAAGTTGAGGAAACATAACCTCGGAGAGCCATTTAAGTGCGGGTCATGCGACTTCTCTTCTCTCAGTAAACGAACTCTGATAAATCATTTACGAGACAAGCATGACATTGACTATTCATTCAAATGCGAGTCTTGCGATTACACTTGCAGCAAAGCTGCTGCTTTGAGAGTACACAAAGTGAGAAAACATGGAATAGGGAATTTGCTTAAATGTAAGTCATGCGAGTATTCTTGTGCCCGTACCTACGAGTTGAAGCTGCATGAGGCTGCCAAGCATGGTAAAGGTGCGGTAATTAAATGTGAATATTGCGAGTTTGCGTCCCCTCGAAAACTCAACATGAAACGGCATCAAGCTCTCAAGCATGGTAAAGGGGCAATAAAATGTCAATTGTGTAACTATACTTGTGCTCGTGACTGTGAAATGAAGTGGCATAAAGATTCCAAACATAAGCCTGTAGTTCTGATCAAATGCGAGTTGTGTGATTATTCTTGCTCCCAAAAATGTATGATGACTGACCATCGCGGAGTCGAACATGGTATTGGGAATGTGATCAAATGTGAATTGTGTGACTATTCTTGTGTTAGGAGACAGGCAATGCAGCGACACCATGCTGCCAAACACGGCAAAAACCCGATCAAGTGCGAGTTCTGCGAGTATTCTTGTGCTTTCAGAAAGGCAATGAACCGCCATCAGGCTTCTAAACATGGCGTTGGAAATCTACTCAAGTGTGAATATTGTGACTACACTTGCTGCGCCGTGAGAAGCATCCTTAAATCTCACCAAGCCTCCATCCATGGCATTGATCTCATCAAATGCGATTTATGCGAGTACGCGTGCGCCAACAAGAGCCGCTTGAAAGAGCACCGTGCATCCAAGCACAGTGTAGGTGACGTGATACAGTGCGAGCTGTGCGACTATGCTTGTGCTACCAAAGGGCAATTGAATGTACACCAAGTCCATAAGCACTGCATCGGCAATCTGTTCAAGTGCGAGTTTTGCGATTATTCCTGCACAAAAACAGACCGAATGAAACAGCATTGTGCTGCGAAGCACGGTGTGGGTGACGTGGTTCAATGTGAGGTATGTGATTATGCCTGTACGACAGAATCCAGATTAAAACAGCATCATGCTGCAAAGCACGGAATCGGCACCTCAAATCAATGCAATCTGTGTGATTTTTCTTGCGTTAATAAGTATCGTATGAAGCGGCATCAAGCGGCAGAGCATGACGTTGGAAACGTAATCCAGTGCGCCGCGTGCGACTTTTCTTGCGCTAACATGAGTACTTTGAGAAGACACGAAGCTGTCAAGCATGGCGCCAGTGGAAAGATTAAGTGCGAGTTATGTGATTATTCGTGCACCGTCAAGTACTTTTTGAAAGTGCACCAGGCTGCTAAACATGGGATTGCAAAATTACGTTGTGAGTTATGCGACTATTCCTGCGCACGCTCATTTTGCATGAAGCAGCATCGGGCTAATAAACATGGGCTCGGAAATCTAATAAAGTGTGAGCATTGTGACTATACGTGCGCCTTCACAAGTTATCTAAAGCAACATCTGGCGTCCCAACACCGCTGTGAAGCATCACATTGACTTTCACATTTTGTGGGGTGCTCAATGACTACCAAAGAAAAGACGTGCATTCCTGATTAGCTGGCGTTGTTAGCGGAGGCCATCTTATTTCTTGTCAAGTATTTATTCTTATCAAAACCTTACCTGTTGAGTTTCTGAATGTTATGCAAAAAAAGTGTTTATTATTTATTATTGTTTAATAGTGTTTATTATTGTTAGAACGCCATCTCAATGTTGTACTTGACTTTTATGTATAACACTGAAATGGTGAACTTCTGCCTAACGGCTAGCAATATCATCATTGCAATTGTGCGTTCCAGAAATTTTCTATATAAGTAATTATCTTTTTTTAAGGCTCACAAAGTGCAATCAGAAAGTTTCCGGCCTGTATCGTTATGGCTTTTGGACGTGACCACATAAGCCGGAGCATCAACGGTCGATTATGTAGTATCTAATGCAGTGGGAATTAACCTTGTTGAGGTACTGAACTCCACAAGTTCCATACATGCGTTCATCGAACCCTTCGTAGTTGAAAAAATAAAATGTGCTCCTATTGCACTTGCCATTTATGTGCTCTTTTTTCTTAAAATGTAAAACAGATGTATGTAACCATATGCTGCCATACTTACGTATATACTGTTTTAGTGCACAAACTGTACCATAGCGAAACCTATACTCTGACTCACCGAACCCAGGTTAAGAACCACTGATCTAATGAGTCAGTGTATCAAGTTTCATTGCATTGTGAGGTTGTGATCGGCCAACGAGTTACGTTTTTCATTCGTGTGTTAACGTCCATTTGTGAATTTTTTGATGGCCGATAAATTCGTGCAATTAGCTTGATCAACTTCAGTTTCATGCTTAGGAGTTTCGAATAATTTTTGGGGTCATTTTGGACATTTTGACATGTGCAATGACTTTGGATTAAGCCTGCTATTAGGATGGCATTCCTTTGAGAAACGTAGCAAAATTTCGAGAAGCTAAGATAAAACGTGCGACAAAAAGGGCTCCTAGTGCACAAAAGCCAAAACGAAAGGTTGGATCACGACAATGCACGTGCTAGCTCTAGTAAACAACACAGTAATTGACAAAAAACGAGTATGGCGGCCGCCCACGTTCTACACATTCGCCAGATTTAGCCTCTTGTGGACTCGGCTCTGTTTCCGAAATTAAAAGTTAAAGTTATACGTTCAAATTGATACATTTAAAGTTATGGTGTTAAAATCATACAAGACATTCTGAGAACACGTAGGAAGTGCTTCCCAGCGTCCAAAGAAATTTTTTGACACCTTTTAGGTGTGGAAAAACGTTGTATTTGTCGAATATATTCGCACAAAGTCTCCTTTCAAGTAGATGGGACCCATTCGTCTCCTAGATTAAACCTGCTGGGAATTTTCTGATTGCGCCTCTTATTATTATTATTATTATGTAGGGTTGGAAAATCTATGTTTGTTATTTCCAATTTATGGTTGTTGTGATGGTAGTACGTAATTAATTCATCAGATATACCCGAGTCTTAGGCGATTGTGAATGATCAAATTTTCCACTGCAACAAGACCTCCTTTTTGTGCAGTATATTATGTTATGTAATAATTTATGAAGAAGACAAAATCCAGGTATAGAAATAACGTTTAACCTCAAAATAGATCCTTTACGGGACCTCCCAGGGGGACTGTGTGAGGGCCCGAACTAAACGTTAGGTAGGCTTCCTTTTTGTTGTAATAGAATAGGTTTTGTTTTGTAATGGACCATCTTTTTTCGGTTCACTGCTGTCCTGTTTTTCAGCACCTACTACTTTCTTCTACAACTTTTTCTTGTTTCATGAACTTCTTTCTTAGCTTACTGTTTCTGTGCGTGCACCTTGTGCATAGATTCCACGTTCCCTCAACTCCATACTAAATGGTTCCTTCCTCCTTCCTATCTTTGAACATTTTTTTTGTGGTAAAGGGAGGCTAAAATTCTCTTATATTATTAAAATAATCCTTTACGGTATTTTATTAACTGGTGCTCATGCGTATGTCTTACGACAACAGCATTAAGTGCGTTAGTTTTTGAGTCGTGTCACTTTCACCTCGTTACAGTGATTGTAAAAAGAGTCCTCCTCAGGGGCATACAACTATTGTATCTGTGGAAATAAGCGCTCCCAGGGGGAAAATGTGAGAGCTCGAGCTGAGAGTTAGGAAGGCCTTCTTTTTGTTTAAATAAAATGTTTTTGTTGTGCTGAGGACCATCTTTTTTCGGTTGACTGCTGTCCTGTTTTTCAGCACCTACTACTTTCTTCTTCAAATTTTATCTTGTTTCATGAACTTCTTTCTCAACTTACCGTTTCTATGCCCTTTCTGCATAGATTCCGCATTCCCTTAACTCCGTACTAAATGGTGCCTTCCTCCTTTCTCTCTTTGGATCTCATTTGTTGCCGATAGGGAGGCTTTAACTAACTAATTATTTAATCTTTAAAAAGAGTCCCTGCCTAAACGGCTGCTCTCCCATTTCAGTAGTAGCATAAAACGTTGTTTGAATATATCTGATCACGTCAGCAGTTTGCGTTAGTCGCACCTTTATCAGAAACTTAAAAATGATGAAAATTTCGAGAAAATTAATCCTCTTTAATAAGAAAACGTTTCGGAGTCCAGCTTCAACATTAGTTCAAAAACAAGTGAAGTAATTATTTGTTTTTATAGACACATAATGATTTGTTTTTGAACTAATGATAGAACTGGACTACGAAACGCTTTCTTTGTAAAAATAATCAATTTCTTCCTAATTTTCATTTTCAAGTTTTTGATCTATAAAACTTTATTCATCACGGTGCACAATCCAAATAGTTCCAAATGATTCATTTGTTCTTTGCTTACTGTACTGTATAGTGCTAGTGCTGTTCAAGTTATTTGTGCTAAGTCTATCGCTAATCTGCTTCGTTATTCGGATCATGAAAAAAAATATAAGAAGTTGTTGAAGGAGGATAACTGTTCAATTAATAATAATTTGATATGTGATTTTGCCAGATATTTAATCGCTTATAATCTAATCTTTGCCAGATGTTTTATATGAGTGATTGTGTAGTTTATCTCTCCAGGGTGATGCAACTACTGTAACTTTGGAAATTTGAGATCCCTGGGGGAAAATGTGGGGTCTTGTCCTGAAATTTAGGTAGGCTTTCTTTTGTTTTGTTTTTTGTTAAATGTTGAACGATTTTTAAGTCCACTGTTGTCCTGTTCTTCAGCACCTATTACTTTCTTCTTCGATTTTTATCTTGTTTCATAGACTGCTTTCTCAGTGTACTGTTTCTGTGCACAGTTGGTCTTGTGTGAGAACACACCTTGTGCAGAGACTCCGCGTTCCCTTAACTCTATCCTAATGGTGCCTTTATCTTTCCCCTCCTTGAACGTCTTTTTTATGGTTAAAAGGAGGCTGACATTAACTTATAGTCTAACCTAATGTACTCTGTTATTCCGATGATGGAAATTTTGATTTAAGAATGGTTACGATTTGACTGATATTAAAGATGTGATTTTACCAGATATTATTTGTCTATGATTTTGTACAGTTAATCTGTTAAAATATTTTACACAACTTATTTTTTTGAAGTTGTCAAGGAAACTTCAGAGCAAGAAAAATTTGGGTATCGTTTTGCCACCCTCTCAAGGGGGTACAACGATTATATCAATGGGAATAAGCATTCCCAGAGAGAAATTGTGAGGTCCCGAGCTGGGGTTAGGTAGGCCTTCTTTATGTTGAAATAATTATTTATTGATTTGGTTTTATAAAAGATCATCTTTTTCTGGGTCACTGCTGACCTGTTTTTCAGCATCTGCTACTTCTTCAATTTTTTTCTTGTTTCATGAACTTCTTTGCTAACTTGTTGTTTCTATGCACCTCGTGCATAGATTCCGCTCTCCCTTAAGCCCATACTAAATGGTGCTTTCTCCCTTCCTCTCTTTTGAACGTTTTTGATGCAGTAAGGGGTGTTAAACCAACATTCAATCTAATTTCAACTCAGAACTCCACATTTTTTCCCTGAGAGTGCAAGTTTTTTTCATCTAGCTTGAATGAACTGTAAAGTTGCTGCTGCCCAACTGCAGTGCCTTTTTTTTCCAAACCTTGGTCACTTGCCGATTTGTGTGAATTTTTCGTTCGTTCCAATGTACAGGGTGTCTACAAAAAATATTTATGGATGTAGGATACCTGAACCGGGCAACAGTTTAATTCTGATATATGCTTCCGGTATCATATGTACATATATCGGTCAGTGGATAAATTTTTGTGGACACATCCTGCACAACGACTTCATTTTATTTCTTCTTCTTTAAAGGCAACCTAACGAGAACCAGGTTCATACCTTAATTAAAAAAGGCCTCTTAGCAACGCCTGGAAATTAACTGTCCATGTCTTTCTCGTAATAGCCTTAGTTTGGCTATACACAATAATCTTCTTATTCCTGCACCAATCTTTTCTTGTCTTCTTGTATTATTAGCTAACAAATAGCGGCCCTTGCTGTCAAAATTAACTAAGCAGATATGAATAAAAAATTGCGTACAATAGGTGTAATTCTCTTAATATTTATAGCTCGTGAATCGTCTATTAAATTCAAGTTCTAGGTTAGGAATAAACTAGCATGGATGCCTCGGCAAAAACGATTATTGATTGATAAAGCACGAAAATCATTTGATGATGTTTATTGCCAGATTGTAGGTGCTATTCACCACGGTAGAGAAAACAAGGTAGGGTCACTTCTGTGGGAGAAAATATACCTCCTCTTATTCGGCTAGCCAATAGAAAGGCTTTATTTTAAACAAACTTTATGACGTCACCAAAACGCCGTCTCTTTAAGCCAATAGGGAAGCCAAATTTGGGGGTAGCAGTGCTACCAGATGCAATATAAGCGCTGCTATTAGTCCGTTGTCATAACGTCAGCAAAACAACGCCGTCCGTCAACGAAAAATAGACTGGTTTGAACCTATCTTGTTTCCTCTACCGTGCTATTCACTATCTTCCGATTTTTTTCTACGCAAATCTGCCGGGTGCAGATGTTAAGCGAGTACAATTATCCTTAGAATACCGCTTATTCGGATATATTTATACCCAAGAGATAATGAATCCTGTTTCCTAGATACCCTTGTCAGAGCGAAAGATTTGGTGGTTTAGACTCGTCTTATCAGACTTTGTCACGACAGACCTTGTCTACGAATAGTAAAGGTGGTATGACTCGATGAATTTCAACTTTCCATCCGAGAAATAGTGAGTCCTGTATCCTAGATACTCGGGACAAACATTTTACTTTGGCTGTACGAAAGACCAAAACATCGTAGGTTGAAACCATCTAGTATTTACTTTGTCTATGCCACGGTAGAGGAAACAGGGTAGGATCATTTCTATGGGGGAAAATACACCTCCTCTTTTTCGGCTAGCCAATAGAAAGGCTTCATTTCAAACAAACTTTATGACGTCACAAAAACGCAGTGTCGTTAGGCCAATAGTAGTGCTACCAGATGCAATATGAGCGCTGCTATTGGTTCGTTGCCGTGACGTCAGCAAAACCACACCGGCAACGGAAAAAAGACTGGTTTGAAACTACCTTATTTCCTTTACCGTGACGTATGTTGAAGTTACCGTGACTCGACAAATATAAAGATATAAACTCACCGACATGCACCTAAATGCTGTTATAAAATGATGCTTATTTTGAATAAAAGTTTTATGCACAGTTTACTGTTCATTTTATGGGAATTAAATCACGTTTACTCAAGAGGAAATCTGGGCCAAATATTACAACTAAGTTAAGTTTAGTGTTAAGCAACCACGTCAACGATAAACGATTTGTTCTGTACAAACATGCGCTCAAGTAGTTTTAACACGTCTACGTTTTGGTACATAGGTTTAATCCAAGGTCAATTGCTTGTTTACTTACCGGTATCGATGAACAGGTTTTCAGTTATTTCACTACCTTTATTTAAAATAGGCTATTGCGTAGAAGTTAAAATTTAATCGCGCAATGATAGTTTTCACGCTTTTTAGGCTAGATAAAAATGCAATGGAGCTGTAAAAATGGTTTTATTAGCTAACTTCTTCAAAAAATGGGACTATACGTGAATTATAGGATCCTTTCACTACAGCAAGGGATCTCAACATGAAGTGCTCGCATCCCCTGGGGGTGGAAGACGATATTCCAGGGAGTACGAGATAAGTTCAGGTAAATAATAGGATTTTGGCTGTGTTGTGTAGTTTCTTATCAACACAACTAAAGGTTAATTTAGCTGCAGCTGCAAACTTCAGTTTCAGTAGCTTTAGACTACAAAGGCAGGAGTAAGGAAACGCTGGAAAGCACGTATAAGTGTATTGGGCGGCTGTCGGTTAAAGACTTTCTCTCAAAACATGTCGTGCCCGAAAGTCATGCAAGAGGCGCGTAACAATACCTTACGGAGCTCGCAAAAGGAGCGTAAAAACACCTTCCGGAGCTCCTACTCACAAAACCAGTGCCACATTACAACTACGCGTATTCTAATTTACAACAGGCTGTACGTTGGTACTTTTATTTCAGGGGGTGTGAGGTACGAATGAAATTTTTTTAGGTGTGCGGAGCGAAGACATATTTGGGTTCCCCTGCACCACAGTGTATATGATCGGTTGATATTATGCCGTTTATGTGAACAATTTAGTGTTTACTTTTCCCTATAATTCACGCATGCGTTACTGTTAATTTTCGCTCTTGGTAACTTTTTTGCTCATTAAGCAAAAAATACTTACTGCCCGCGTGCTAGAAAGTTGATAAGCAATTTCCTGCAATGCGATTGTGTTGATAAATTATTCCTAAAATTAATGACGTGGTTTTAGTGTTCTTTAGGTATTTCTTACCAATAAACGTCCCATTTTTCTAAGTAGCTTCACAATAGTCTTCCTGTTACCTAATCACGGAATGCACTCTTTCATTGCTACGTTCCACTTAAAAACACCTGATTTCCAAGTCTTACTGCAATCGAGCGTACTGTGCGTCGCATTTTGCTTTGAATTTATGTGATTCCTTTCTTAACACGTTAACTGCGGTGTCCCACCTGTTGACACTGAAGGAATTTTTTTGATGCTGTTGACCGACCAGTTGTCACCAACTCAATTTTCATAAATGCTCAAAACTAAATGCAAGAATGATCTATTTCATGATTTTTTAAATTGATCTCTAAAATTGACTTTAATTTGAATCCAATGTTAAACTTCAGCTAAACCTGCCGCAGTTAAGGTGTTTTAGATTAGCACTGTCGAAGTCGAGATGAGAAGTCTCAACGTAGTCGTCATTTATCTGTTTCTGTCCGCACGTCGACTATTCATGACTCGACGACTTGAAATTTTTAAGCGGGCTTCCTGTACCACTTCATCAAAGATCAATGCAAATATACATCATCGTAGACCATTCCGTGTTGTAATCTTTGTCCTTTTGAGTGATCACTAGTAATCTCACCAGCCGAATTTTGGCAACACGGTTGAGTTTACAACTGATGATGGAGATGATCTCCGAAACTTTTTTTGGATAAAATTTACTTTTTCATCGTGGTCTTCGCTTGTAAATTTTTTCGTAATACGCTTGACGGGCATGCAATATATGCTAGAGGAATGATGTCACTTCAGAAATTTAGGTCTGAAGAAAGCTAACTTAAATAATCAATCAGTCAAGGCGCCTGTAATAAATTAATTGACAGTTTCAGAGGTAGTGTATCGCAGATACGCAAGGCGGACACCTTCAATTTTGATGAGTTCACGAGATTGTAGTTCATTCAAATTTAGCACTCGTGACGAGTCTGCCCCTGAAAAATATTTTATTTCCGTTAATGCCTATCTTTTTGGACATTATAGTTGTTCATCTGCCTTAGGACTATCTACAGAACGTAGTGACGGCTACCCTCGGTCGAGCCTTACCATTTTCTAGCTTCTAGATCAAATGAGGATTTCTGCCTAATTTTTCCCTTTTCTCAACGGGAAGAAACATTCCCATGTATCGAACCGACGACCCATCACATAAAAAGGGTAAAATAAATTGGGAAAGACTTGAAGCTTGTATTGCGAAATCACAGACACCCTTCACTTCTAGATCATGAATCACACTCTGTGTGTTACTCAAAGTATTTAATGATCATTATTTCTTGGGAATTTGTTCCGTTAAAAATGATGCTGGTAGAGTGTTTGATAGAGTATGTAAACCGTTCAAATAGGTTAGTGACAACACAATTTATATATTAATACGCTTAAAACTAAGTTCGTGCGTAACGCTCCTCATCCGAGTTTACGGTATCACAGATCCCGAATTCCTGAATGTCACATTCAAAGATCGCCTTCATATGCATTGTTATGTAAAGATAAGATGAGTTAGGTTAGGATTGGATAGGCTAGGATACGTTAGATTAGAATATGTTATGTTAGAATTTGTTAGGTAATAATGACCGAATTTTATCACTGTTCCACCTAGCCATAACGATGTCGTTGGTTAAAGTTAGGTTGGGATACGTTAAGATATGTTGGGTTAGGATAGATTTGGTTAGCGTAGGTTAGAACAAGATACGTTATAAGATGTTAGATAAATATTTGTTAGGTTAGAATATGTAATGTTGATCGAATTTTTTCTCGGGTCTACCTAGCTTATTGATGACATTGTCCGTGGAATTTCCACGGGTCCCGCTAGGAATATATTATTCTCGGATGATTCTACGAACAACCGAAAATACGTAATGAGCGTATCTATATATTGTCTCGCCAACCCGCTTCAGCGGCGAAAACTTCCAGAACTAACTGGCACAGGAAACATAGTCTTTAGCTGACACCCTGAACGGGGTCAGTACACGCTGCAATAACAATAATTCATGAGAAGTAGGACAATAGCTAAAGAGAATGCTCACCTTGCATATTCTTCGAAGATTATGTTCCGGTGAACATTTCTTCACAAAAAGCCGGCTGTCAATGATTAAGTTTCCCTGAAGCGGGGCCGGTATAGGTCAGAGCACATAGTAGACATGCGCCCCGGACCAAGT
>JACJUY010014602.1:3762-17257 GCA_014220935.1 Platorchestia sp. MABIK | reverse complement strand
GTGGAGGTGTGGAGGTGTGGAGGTATGGAGGTGTAGAGGTGGAGGTGTGGAGGTGTGGAGGTGTGGTGGTGTAGAGGTGGAGGTGTGTAGGTGGAGGTGTGGAGGTGTGAACGTTTCAATACATTCAACTATTTGGCAACCACACTTTCGTCAGCACTCATCTCCAATAGCGTGCCATTGGTACAGCAGCTCTCGTTCTGAAATTTCGTCAGCATGGGTAAGAATAAGGACATCAGCCAAGGCCTACGTGAACGTATTGTGGAGCTCCTTAACGAAGTTTTGGGATATCGGAAAATATCTACACAACTGTGTGTTCCTATAGCCTTGGTTGGAACCATAATACGCATGTTTTCAACTTTTAATTATCAAGTATAACGAAAGATCAACGACCATGCTGTTCAAAAATTTATGCGAGCAGTAGTGCAGAGGCTTGAAGCTACTCGTGGAGAAATGAAGGATGATCTCAAGGCATCTGAAATCGAAGTCAGCAAACACACGATCAACAGGGCACTACACAGTGAATCTTTTCGCTCCCGCACCCCTCGTAGGGCACCTCTTCTCCAGAGACGTCACGTCAAGGCCAGGCAGAAGTATGACAACGACCATTTGAACAAGCCAGCAGCGTTTTGGAACTCAGTACTGTGGTCAGTTGAAACCAAAATCTTCTATTTGGGGGAAACAGCACAAACCATGTCTGGAGGAAACAAAACGAAAGGTATAAAACAAAGTGCACCATACCCACTGTCAAGTTTGGAGGTGGCTCAACCATGGTGTGGGGATGTTTCAGCTCATCAGGGGTAGGCAAACTTCACATCATTGAAGGAACCATGAATGGCAGGAAATATTTTGAAATCCTGGAAGAGCAACTCACACCTTCAGCTCGTCTGTTAAAATTGAAACGTGGAATGACCTTCCAACAAGACAACGATCCACAGCATGCTGCAAACAAACCAAGAGTGGTTGAGGATGAAGAAGATAAATATTTTAGAATTGCCAATTTAATCCACGGACATGAATCTGATCAAAAACTTGTGGAGGGAATTGAAATTGATGATTCACAAGAGAAGTCCCAATAAGATCACTGACCTTACAGACATTGGCATTGAAGAATGAAATAAGATTGCACCTGAAACTTGTGAAAGGATGGCAATGAGCTACTCTAAACCTCTCGAAGCCAGAGTTAATAATAACGGCTACGCAACGAAGTATTAATGTTTGTATAACTTGATTTGTGTTGTAAACTTTTGTTTACGTAATACATGTTCCTTTATTTATTTTATATTAAATATTTGTGGGTTTTAGATATATTATTAACCTTTTCAGACAATTGTTTTGATATGGTTCAATTTTTGTAATTTACGTGGTCTAGAAATGTGGAATCTGGCTGTATAATTTGGGTGTTGTATTATTTTGCCCACCACTGTATATGTTGTATTGGTACTTTTCTTCGCTCATTTTAAATTAGAAGGTACTTTTCAAGTTACTTTTTCTCTACTGAAATGTGTTCCGTAAAATGTAAATCTCATTTTATTCCGTGTCTGGTTTGCTATCCTGATGAACGATTTTAACATTCCATATCAATTTTGGAATGTAAATTAAAAAATGAATAAATAATAAAATGAATAAATGAATAACTGGAAAAAAAACGAGTTCTAACAATGTTCGGAGAAGGATCTCTTGGTTCTTTAGCTGATCAATTTCAGCCAAGAAAAGTTAGTTATTTGTCTGCATATCTGCGTGAAATGCCGAGAATTTCCTCCAGAACTTTTTTCTTCATTGAAACTTTGCGTTCACTTTCAGAAAATTGCTTTCACGGAGGAGCGTAAAAATTAAAGAAGACATCGGCAAATTCGACGCTCTGCAGATACGCGAGGGCAAATTTTTGCAAAGTTTGAAAAAGACGATGTAAAATGCTTGTAAAATTTAAGTTCTTGTATCCAGAGTACTTGGAATTTCTCAGCATTGATTTGCTGAGATAATGTGTAGCTTCACTCAAAAAAAGTATATATCTGCCAAAATTTCAAACCTCATGAAAAAAAATGAAAACAACAAAAATAACGTATATTACTATTTGCAAGTGCATTTTGAATATTTGTTATAACACACACAATACAATAACACAAATAGGTAAACCTATACATACCATAAATATACATATGTACTTTTTGTCTCAAACAATTAAATGTTAATATAAAGGTTCTTAAGTAAAATAATAACAGTTTCACTCCACCAGCAGTCAAAATTAATTCAGTTCCACATCCACCATTTTGATTTCGAACACAATTTGCGCTTGCCCGTTTTCATTTATTTAATAATCAAAATTAGAACATCAGTTGGATAATTGCGTTAAATCATCTTTAGGAGTGATTGTCTTGCATCTCCTGTGGGATTTAATATCAAAAATTAGAAGATTCAGTTTAATAATTACATAAATCCTCCAAAAAGAATAAAAGTTATTGAGTTAACGGGACGGTAAATTGACGGGCAGACAGACATGGCCGAGGACTGGAGAGAAGATGGAAAGGGGGATAGGGAAGGGAGGTAAGGAAGGGGGATAGGGAAGAGAGATAGAAAAGAGTGATAGGGAAGGGGATAGGAAAAGGGGATAGCGGAGGGGGATAGGGAAGAGGGACAGCAAATGGTTTATAAAATGGGGAAGAAGTAAAGAAGATAGAGAAGGTGGATAGAAAAGGAGATAGGAAAGGATAATAGAGAAAGATATAGAAAAAATGGAACAAGAGTGTGAATAGGAGAGGAAAACAGGGAAGTGGATAGGAAGAAGTGACAGAAATGGGAGATAGGAAAAGGGGGGTAAGGAAAGTGGATAGGGATATGGAATGGGGTAAGGAAGTTAGATGGAAGAGGGGGATAATCAAGGGGATAGGGAAAGGGGTCAGGAAAGAGGGGCAAGGAAGAAGAGAAAGGAAGGGGCAAGGAAAGGGTGGTAAGGAAGGGGCTAAGGAAGGGGGCAAGGAAAAGGAGAAAGGAAGAGGGCAAGGAAGGGGGCAAGGAAGGGGCAAGGAAAGGGTGGTAAGGGTGGTAAGGAAGGGGCTAAGGAAGGGGGCAAGGAAAGGGGGAAAGGAAGAGGGCAAGGAACGGGGCAAGGAAGGGGGCAAGGAAGGGGGGACAATGCACGTAATTGATAAGCTGTCAATATCAGAAGGGGGTGTGGGCGAGACGAGCAAATGACGGCGCGGCAGTTTTCAATAACCTCGCGTTGGTTATTGTGTCATTGTTCATCTGCGCGGCGTCATTTCCGTGCGTTTGATAACCCATGCAGAAATACACGTATGCAAACACCTACAAATTCATATTTATTTGAATTTGTAAACAAAATTTATACGTCAAAATTAAATATTCGAAAGTGCGTTGCAGTGTTAGAGGCTTTGCTTGTAATTAATTAGGCCTACTTTGCTGTCAACAATTAATAATATAAAAAATGTAAAATTAAACAAATTTAACACAACATAGTATCATAAAAGATGAAATAATGTACAGAGTAATACAAATTTACACAAAATTTTGTAATACGCAAAATTAAATAATGTTAAAAATAATACTACACATAATGAAATGCACAAAAACGTTTAAAAAGTGTTGCTCTAATTTACATACTTCTCTCATTATCGGAAAAGTTTTTTGAAGCTCTTTACCAACTTGAAAGAGTTACTCTATAACAAAAAAATTTCACGTGATTTAAAAATCAAAGTGTACAAACGGTCAGGGATGTCATACAGGATACTCATACAACATCCTCATATAACATACTCAAATAGCATACTCATACAACATCCTCATACAACATTCTCATACAACATGGGCATTGACCTGCTTGTCAAAATGCAAGCGGTAAATTACATTAATGCGCAGGAAACGCTGTTTTCATGAGATCATTTTCTTATTGAAGAAAATCAGTTAATGAAATTATTTGAAATGCACTTTCTTCAATAAGATAATGATCTCATGAAAGAGCGTTTACTTGCACTTTTATCAACACTATACTGTATAATAATACGCCAGGGGAATCCTTAAATTTACGAATAACTCTTTTGGGCGTAATTTGTCCTGTGTTATTACAATGGGACTCGGCTTGCTTGCTTGCTGGGTATCATAGATACCATCCAAATGATATACAAGTATTGGCATCTGCTCCCTTTTTTCATTATTTGAAAAACATTGCGTGAAAATTGAATCTATTGTTGAGAAAATGCAACTTATCACGATATATAGATATAGTAAGTTCTTTCTAAAACTTTTCGGCTAATTATTAATTAAATAATAATAATACACAGTTGTTGTTGCTTGCTTGGTTGGTGAGACGCTGTCAAGGATGCTTAATGACCGTACCTGAGTTACGAGTTTCACCAGTGAAAATGTACTAGAATATTTCAATTGTGAGTACTATTCGGATGAATATATTTGTTTATCATCTATTCCTTTAGACTTATTTTCGAAAACCATGGAATCCCGTTATTTTTGACGGGTCATGTACACTAGTTTCTAATAATTCGGATGTGCAGAAGGCAAAATGACGGGATTCGACCTTTTGTTAAATAAATCTAGCAGATGTGGATTCATCCCAATAGTACCCGCCATTAAAATATTCTTGTACTTGTGCACTGGTGAAACTCGTATCACAGATACGGGCATTGAGCGTCCTTGTGAGCGTCACAGACACGCGCACCAACTAATTTAATGTCTTCAATGAGATTGTCATTGTAATAACGTTGGACAAAATGCGCACAAAATATGTACATATTTTTTTATTTATTTAAGGAGACACCTAACGTTTTTATATAGTATTGATTCAGATGTGCGAAAAGCAAAACATTTATTTGTATCTGTATCTTCGGCGTTGCTACGGTGCAAGCAAGAAACGTACATACACAGTGTGGGATATCTTTTGTGTGAGCTGCTTAGTGTAGTCCGCACACATCTCTGTGTGGGACTGTCTCCGTTCTTTTGTGTGTCACGTGGCGGTGGTGCTGCTCTATGTGAGTCTGTGTGTGTGTGTGTGTGTGTGTGACGTGTGTGTGTGTACGTGTGTGTGTGAGTAGTGAGTGTACGTATAGTGCTTGTGCGAGTGTGTTCGTGGTGTGTATCTCACCTACACATCTATCATCAAGACATTTACTCCAACAACATCTACTCTCACTTCTTCTACACTCACAGTATTTACTCTCATGTATACTCTCACAACATCTACTCTCACAATATCTACTCTCACAACATCTACTCTCACAACATCTACTCTCACANTCTACTCTCACAACATCTACTCTCGCAACATCTACTCTCACAATATCTCCTCTCACAACATCTACTCTCACAACATCTACTCGCACAACATCTACTCTCACAACATCTACTCTCACAACATCTACTCTCACAACATCTACTCTCACAACATCCATTCTCTGCTGATCTAAGGCATCTCGCACGAATTAAAACGATAATTCCCTAACCTCTCCCAACGAAACCATCGCTTCCTCAACTTCACCCCCTGTCATTAATCTCCATCTAAGTCCCCTTCTCCCCTGCCACAATATTTTATCATTGTGTTTCTTTACCCTTCTCCACGAAATGTGTAATTTTCCCCCATTATGAATCTCTTCCCTAAAGAGAATAAGGACCTTCCCTTTCACTAAATCCCCTTCCGTTTCTCAAAAAGAGATATTGCTAACATTGTAAGTGCCCCTATCTACCTCGAAATAATCCTACTATCACCACCACTAAATCCCTCTCATTAACATTTCACTCCTGCTAAATTCCCCTCTACTCTCACTGAGATTTCCTCGCTTAAATTGCTTCATTTCGCTGCTAAATTAATCCTAACTATTCCCATTACATCCCCCCTCATTAAATTACTTCTTTTCCCGATAAATTAATCCCCACTTCTTCCATTAGATACTCCGTCCTTCAAAACACACATCTGCCAAATAAATCCCCATTACTTCCACTAAATCCCCCTCAAATTATCCACACCCCTTACTTCCCTCGCTCTGTTCTTCATAATACTCCCTCGAAATCCCCGTTACTCCCACTAAATCGTCCCTCTTTAAATCACTCCCCCTCACGTCCCCACTCAGTCCCTCCCTTTAAATCCCTGTTAATCCCACTAAATCCTCCTTCTTTACATAACTCCCCCTCACCTCCCCACTCAGTCCCTCCCTCAAAATACCTGTTACTCCCACTAAATCCTCCCTCTTTAAATTACTCTCCTCTTTTTCCCACTCAGTCCCTCATAATACTCCCTCTAAATCCGCATTACTCCCACTAACTCTCTCTCTAAATTAATCCCCCTCACCTCTCCACTCAGTCCCTCATAATCAAACTGCTCAAAAAAAACACGGGCAAAATATTCCCCACTCCGCAATTCGATGCATACCAACAAGCTGGTAATCTAATATATATATTAACGAGCCCCACGATATTTGTGTTTTGATTTTACCCACACACCTGCCGGCAATGTGCGGGTGGTGGGCAAAATCAGCCCGCAGATTTCATTTTTATTTGTTTTTTTTAAACTCAGGAAATCAATTTTAGTAGTTTTTTTAGTTCGAGTTTTGCTTGGAATATTTTTTGTGAGATTTGTGCTGTAGGAAAAGTTTTTAATATCTTTTTGAATTTTTAGATAATTTTTCTCGTAGCTGATCAATAATAAAGACGACTTTATTGTTATAAGTACCTAATTATCGAAATCAACTTTTTAATTAGCTATTACAAAGTATTAATTAGCGATAGATACTTGTCAATTAGCGATAACAATTCATTAGTTATAATTAGGGATAAATTGGTAAGAAAGTTCCCCACATGTTTGTGGATTTGAAATTTCATTTTCATTCATTTCATACGTTCATAAAACGTGAATGCTTTTGTGAAATTATTATTTCAGTTCTTTTAATTTGTTCATTTATATAGAATTGAATCAAATATTTAAAACATATGATCATCTAGAAATATATGAAAAACCTCTTCCATTTATTTGTACACAAGTTAATTTTCGTGAATTTATTGCTAGAGTTAATTTTTTCAATTGTATGAACACTCAAACACTTGAAATTATTTTTTTAAGTTTATAATAAAAATGAGCGTTCAACTTATCCATGAAGTTGATAAAAATTCCATTTGGAGCATAATATAATACATAAATATGTTGTTCATTTCATGGTATATTTTTTGCTATGTGGTATCACGACCATTGTATACTATGCTGTATCTAACCTATTGCTTTCTGAATAGGATTAAGCATTTCACGTTCCCACTGGAATTGAATCTACTTGCACAATTTTAATAAAATTGAATCTACTCCTTATTATTCCATACTAATCCTGTTGTTTTCAAACTTTTACTTACCTTGTTGTAATAGGCCTACTACTTATTATGTTATCCTAGTCCTGTTGCTTACTATGTTGCAGTAAACCTATTTCTCGCTCTGTTCTATTGAACCTACCACTTGGTGTTTTACATTAAACATATTGATTACAATTTTCCATTAAAGCCATCACCTGATTTGATATATTGAAACCTTTTCTTGCGTTCTTCCATAAATTTATTACTTGCTTTGGATTATTACTTGTATATTGCAATATCTGTTGGACTTTGACTTACCCCACGGTTCAACGATTCAAATTTTTAACAGCCGATTCTAACGGTAAAACCAAAAGTGCCTTTTTCTACCTTCTTTTATCACTGATTGCAAAAACCGACGCTGCAAAACCAAGCACAAACTTCAACAATCTCTCCTACTTTTTGCAGGACCCAAAACCCCAGCGGTTTTGAACTGTGCCAGAAAAAGTGGTTTTCAGAAAAAGACCAAAAACCCAGAGCGCCAGAAAACCGTTGGGACACGGGCTGGCGTGGCGGACGACCGGTTGTGGTAGGAGGTTTTTTGCGAGAAAACCAGATTTCAAAGAAAAGGGCACCAACTGTCGCAAGGAAAGGGTTCAAAGATTGACCTTCTCACACATAACGAAATCATCAACGCAGTTATTTGTTCCTTTGTCTATTGTTACAAACACAATTTTATTTATATCACATTCATATATTAGAAATTTTTCTTTTGTTCATTTTATGTATTATTAAAATACCATTTATTTCTAATACTATCATTTTGCATAACCTACGTTCTTCTTTTGCTAAATGAATTTTTTTTTCGGCGCACAAAATAAATTAATTGTAAGTTGCTTTATGCGACCAGCAGTTTTGATGTGTAGTGCGATACAATTATGTATTCGCTTAATTTTGCAGTAAATATGTACCCAATAAATGTATAGCTTTATCATGGGAAACTAGTGAGCAATAATAAGCTGTCATGCATAATAACATACTATATAGCTCTGGTGTATAATATATAATACAGTAAATAATAAAATACAATCTACGATTTTTTGTATTTCTTTAAAAATATATACAATATAAAACATACAACTATTTCGTATTCAGCTTTTTATGTAATTCTGAAATTTACAAGGTACAAAACAAATAGCTACTTCATATTCAGTTCTTTTGATAATCATCAAAATGAAATTATCAATTAATTTAAGAGAACATGAATGTATTATTGTACGAACACGTGGCCAGGAGCTTCTTTGTCTCCAAAGTAACTAAGATTGAGGAAACACTCCTGTTCATTTCGTTGCAACCTAATTTTGAAATTTCACTAAAAAAATGCAATGTCTGGTGAATTTCTCAAATAAATCTCGCAACACTGACTGACTTGAGTAATTTGTTGAAATTTTATGAGGAAAATTTGTAGCTTTCATTTCTTATTTGAAGGGAAAATTAGTAGGCTTTATCATTTGATGACGTTTGCATTAAAAACAAACAAAAAAATACTTCTCCACAAATCCACCGACGAAAGAAGAAAGAGTACAGGTTGCTGACGCGTATGTAATTAGATGTAACTGATTCGTCCGTGTGAAGTCTTTATTCCACGAAATCGTATTTCAAGAGTTAATGCTTATCCAGCTTGCCTACCTTAAGTTTCCATTCTCCAAAAAGATGACATTTTGTTAGCACAATAACTTCAATTATAAAAAATAAGCGTTGACACAATTGTTATTCAATAACGAGAAGCTGTTTTAGATACAATGGCTCGACAATAGCACAATGCTATTGTACATAGATAAAATCACTTGCAATAAAACGAGGGTATTCAACATATAGAAAAAATAGTAACACACGATGAAGATGAATGTTCAATGACTTATGGTCATTTATATACAGTTATTTACATTATCAATAAATGTTACAAGTGTTTGGAGAGCGTTACAGCGACTGAAAACAATAGCAATGAGAGCTGTAACTGTTTTAATGGAGGTCCGAGTTCCGGTTTAACACTTAGGGTTAGCTGGCTTATTCAACTCATTATTGTGAAATGGGTGGTCTCTGAATAGGCATTTGTGGCAGATTTCATCTACAATGCTGCATGAATTTTAAATTCAACCCTATGTCATTACTGAAAGCATGGTCTTGGATTTTGCCCTATGTTATTACTGAAAGCTGGGTGTCGAATTTTTCCCTATGATATTACTGAAAGCAGGTTGTTGAATTTTTCCCTATGTTTTTACTGAAACTAGGGAGTTGAATTTTGCCCTATGTTATTACTGAAACTAGGGAGTTGAATTTTTCCCTATGTTATTACTGAAACTAGGGAGTTGAATTTTGCCCTATGTTACTACTGAAACTAGGGAGTTGAATTTTGCCCTATGTTATTACTGAAACTAGGGAGTTGAACTTTGCCCTATGTTATTACTGAAACTAGGGAGTTGAATTTTTCCCTATGTTATTACTGAAACTAGGGAGTTGAACTTTGCCCTATGTTATTACTGAAACTAGGGAGTTGAGTTTTGCCCTATGTTTTTACTGAAACTAGGGAGTTGAATTTTGCCCTATGTTATTACTGAAACTAGGGAGTTGAATTTTGCCCTTTGTTATTATTGAAAGCAGAGCATGGACGACGCCCCATGTTCACTGCCAGCAGTCCTGGCATACTTCACCAATTTACCATTTTGTAAAAAGTCAATAGACACACGTATGAAAATAGACCAAAGACATTTCCACTGTATGAATATTTCATTTATTCCTTTGTATTTTCACATTTCTCTTGCTTCCAACTTTATAAGTTTTTCCGTTCCCTCTCGCTACGTGTTCTCACTTACTCTCTTGCTGTGCCCTCGTACCACCGCGATCTTGGATGCTTTTTGTAGGATGCTTTTCGTTTTTTTCAATATTTCTAGAGTGCACAATTCTGCGTACCTCACGCCCTTGTATAGCAGCATTTCAGTTCCTCACAATACCTTCCCTCACATCGTCCTCTCACGATGCCCTCGCCCAATCCTTCCACTCATCATAACCTCGTCCTTCCCTCACCAATGCCCTCATTATACTCACATCCTCTCCTCACAACACCGTCACTCATACCCACCCTTCACAATACCCTCATCCTTCTCTCATAATACCCTCACCCATCCCTCACGATACCCTCACTCTCCTTTCACCCACATCCCTCACAATACACTCACCCTCCCTTCACTACACCCTCATCCTTCCTTCACAATACACCCCCCCCTCTCCTCACAATACACTCACGTACCCATACCCTCTCCTCACAACCCCCCTAACCCTCCCCTCACACTACCCCAACCTCCCTCCCCCCAACAATACCCGCTCACACAATGCCCCCTGCACCCCCCGTCAGCATTACCCCCACACCCCCAGCGAGTCATCACCATGGTAACATTATACTCGGCGCTTCACAAAAGCTTCCAATAAAGCATTATTACGAGCTAGCTGCGCAAAATATCCGGAGCTCCATTTGAACAGGCAATTTTAATTGCACATGTGAGGGAAAACATTTGATATTGCAGCGCGAGAGGGATTATTGCCTCCAGATATGAATTATTCGAGCGCTCAGATGCGCTGGCTAAACACGGCGTGGGGCTGCCGCTGGCTTAGGTAAATGCGAGCGTGTGTTGCGAGCCGAGTTTTAGCGGGAATGAGTGCGTCAAAATGGCCGCTTTTTAGCGGGAATGTGCTCGTTTAGAGCGGCTGTGCTCCTGTTTTTAGCGGAAATGTTGTTTTGTTTTGATGGTAATGTTGCTGGTTTTTAGCTTAAATGTCGTGTTTTTGAGGCTAGCTTTAACTGGAATGAGAGCGGCAAAATGGCCGATTTTTAGCGGGAATTTTCTCGTTTGTGGAGGCTGTGCTGCTGATTTTTGCGGGATTGTCATGTAATTTTTAATGGGAACATCGTGTTTTTTTAGCGGGAATACAGACGTTTTTGAGCGAAATGTGTGTTTTAGCGGGAATGAGTGCGTCAAAATGGCTGCGTTTTAGCGGGAATGTGTTGGTTTATGGCGGTTGTGCAGATGTTTTTTAGCGAGATTGTCACGTTTTTTTTAGCAGGAATGTCGTATTTTAGTTAGGAATACCGCTGTTTTTGAGTGAAATGTTTTTTAGAGGGAATGTCGTTTTTTTAGCAGGAATGAGTGCGCCATATTGAGGACTTCCACCGGGAATGTACTTGTTTATGGTGGCCATGCCACTGTTTTTTAGCGGGAATTTCGTGTGGTTTGGGCAAATGACAAGTTTGTGGCCGAATGTAAAGTTTTTGCGAGAGAATGTTGTGTTTTCAACGAGAATATCGTGTCGTAAGAATAAATGCCGTGTTTTGAGGAGGAAAGATAACATTTTTTAGTACTAATGTACTGCTTTCAGGAGAATTTAGTGTTTTATAGGGAGAATATTATATTTTTTGAAAACAGTATTGTGTTTTCTAGGAAAATTTCTTAGTTTTTAGGAGGAATGTAGTGTTTTTAAGATGAATGTCATGTTTTTTGGAAGAACGTAGCTAATTTTTGATTGAGTGTCGTGTTCTGTGAGAAAATCTAGTCTTCTTCATTGAGTGGAGCGATACAGTCGCAGCGCAAAATTTTGACATTTTTTCATATTATCGTGTAATTTTGGGGAGCATAATAGAATTATATAGAAAATGACCCGAAAATCTTACGAAATTTTCAAAAGAATATAGACTATCTGTGAAAGAAAGTCACCTATTTAAAAGAGATGTTATAGACTTTTGTCTCATTCATTTTTCTGCACTCACGAATGGATTAGCTATTTTTCAAAGAACAAGCTCAGAGTGAATGAAGAATTTTCGAGGTAAGTATATTTTCAAATGCAGTCTTTTGTGGGAATGTCACTCTCTTGGACGCTGAAAAAATGTTAGTAGACATTTAGGGAAATATTTAGACAGTAACGTTTATTGAAGAACTAATTTGAATTAGAATTTCATTCATTTTAAAAATATGATTTAGAAAAAGATCATGCCAGGTGATACTTTAGAGGTCCTTAAAAAGGAACGTCTCCGATGTTTCAAAAACATGTCTGTTTTTAAGCGAAATGAAGGAAGGAAACGTTGAAAATGTTGTAGGTTTTCAGAGCGAATCTCTCCAATGTGGTAAAAATCTTACAGTTCTTACAGGGAATATTTGTGATTTCAGTGAGAAATCCGCAATCAGGAGGGCAAAAAATCCGTTAATTGAGGAACAAAAATCTGTTGTTTGACGAACAAAAAATTCGCTAATGGAAAGTAAAAATCTGCTATTTGGAAGGCAAAAAGTATGCTATTTGGAGGGCAAATAATCTGCTATTTATAGGCTCAAAATCACAGAAAATAGGTCCATATATAGGCCTACTGACTCTACCGAATTGAAGCCCTTTTCATACTTTGTCTCCGTAGAGAACATTGCATTGAAGTCCGAGCGTTACATTTGATACTCAATACCAACACGAGCAATCTGGACGTGTTATGTGTGGTGAACAGGGGTGATGATTCGGTGCAGGGGTGATGAAAAGAGAGATGATGAATGGGGTGTGGTGAAAAGGAAGTGATGACTAAGTGTAGGGGTGATGGAAAGAGGGATGGTGAATGGGGTGTGATGAAAAGGGAGTGATGAATGCGCGTGTGAGGTGATGGAGAAGAAGAGATGGACGATCAATGATTTCAGGTGAGTGATGAGTAAAGGGTTAAAAAATGCTGAGGTGAATGGTGAACGATTAGCGACAGGTGATGAATGGTGAGGTGAATGAAAGGTAATAATGCGTCATTATATATTATAACGACATCACCTCCCGTTCGCCGTTCACTTGATCATCTTGCTCATGACCTACCTTAGCTTAATGACCGTCCTTCTCACCCCTTCCGTCTCATCACTCCTTCATCTCTCTTTTCATCACCCCTTCTCTCACTCATCGCCTTCCCAACCATCACTCTCACTAATCATCACACTCACTATTCATCACTAATATTTTCCCCACTATTCACCTCCACCATTCACCACCTCCATCATTCACCACACCCCATTCACTCCACCATTCACCACACCCCATTCACCCCACCATTCACCACACTCCACCATTTACCACATCCCACCACCATCACCCCCCATTCACCCCACCATTCACCACGCCCCATTCACCCCACCATTCA
>JACJUY010014599.1:1811-17264 GCA_014220935.1 Platorchestia sp. MABIK | reverse complement strand
AGTTTGATTTAATCCAAGTCTAGTTTGATTTAATCCAAGTCTAGTTTGATTTAATCCAAGTCTAGTTCGATTTAATCCAAGTCTAGTTCGATTTAATCCAAGTCTAGTTCGTTTTAATCCTAGTTAAAGTCTTGTGTGTAATTAAGTTGAATTTCCCGCATATAATTCTCGAGTTTAGTGTAAATAAATCCTCGATACTACTATGTGTAACAAAAAATTGATTTTTGAACATAAAAATTTGAATGGATGCATACTGACATAAATGTAAAAATTTGGAACAACTTTAATGTAGTATTTGAACTTGACTTGAATTAAATTGAACTTAACTTGGATTAATTTGAAGTAAAAAGATGCAAATTGACGTATGATTTCGTTTGGACATGTTTGTCCCTCGTTCCTCATTTTGATAACGCTAATTTCACTTGTTTGAAATATTTCGATAATTTTTCATGTAAGTGCAATAGTTTAGAAATTATTGTTGGCACAAAATGAGGTTTATCGAGAAAATAGGCCGAGGATTGAGAGGTTAGGGGGTGTGAGAACTCCCTCCCATCTCTGGGAGGGGTCTTTTCCAACTAAGAACTCCAACTATATTCTAACTAAAATTTTGAAAACCTAATAAACTGTGTAAAATATCATATATGAAATTTTGAGCCTAATAAATCTATGCTACGTATATGTTGGTTGTGATTTTCATCGTTATTTGCTAATTCTTTAGTATATTCAATTGCCTTCAATTTTACCGGTAATATTGATACCATCTATTTTTCATTCATTCTGTCAAAGACGTGAAGAATGATTTGAATTTATGTCCAGTGTTTATAACTGATAGGCCGTCGTTTATACCAATTAATTTATCCGTTTTTGCTTGGTTTGCTGGAAGACTTGTCACAAAATGACGCTGGACGCGGTTAGTCCCTCTGCACTTTGAGACAGCGCTCCATAACTGCGGTGTCCGTGGCATTCGCCAGCGGGGCTTATGGAGAGTACGGGAACTTCGCTCCCTGCCCCTCCCCAAGGAACGTTCGAGAAATTTATTATATATCCTCCCAAGGACATTGATTTTATGTTCAAATTGAAATTAATTTGAAGTTAGTAGATGCAATAGTTTTAAATTAATTTTGGCACAAAATGAGGTTAATCGAGAAAATCGGCTGAGGATTGAGGTGGTAGGGGAACCTCGCTCCCTGCCCACACGAGTGCGTGAGAAATTTTTAAAGTACACGAAAATGTTGCATTTGTCACTAGCAGTAATTTGGTACTAATATCAAGTTTGTACGTCTTATAGTTTAGAAATTAACCTATTTGTCCGGGTAATTGAGTGGTTCCTTCGGAGGGTTCCAGTTGGGTGCCCAAAAATGGTTAGCCGGTCCTAAAACAGAAAGTTTGTGTAAGCTCAATTTGTAGCAGCTAGCCGTTCCTTCGTTACCAACGTAGACACTTTGAATTTTCCTGAAAAATACGGTAATTCCTGAACCATTAGACATTAATATTATTTTAGTACTCAATTGATACTCGTGATGAGTAATATATTTCTATGTAGATTAAAAATTACTTAAAACCCGTCTTGGGTTGCGGCAGGCATCGAGATTCCCGTGGCCTCTTAATCCTCTGTTGATTTTATCGTAAAATCCCATTTTGTGCCTTTATTAAACCGGAGGGGCAATTTTCGACCGGTTGCGCGAAACGGTAATTTGAACATTAGGTAGCTGTTTTTGAAAATCTAACTGGGACCATCCGAAGGAACTTCTAAATTGTCCGAAAAAGTAGGATAATGTTTGAAGTATTAGACGTACAATCATGAAATTAGTACCAAATTAATGCTTGTAACGAGTATAACATTTTTTGTACGTTAACACTAGAACGGCCGGAATAGACTATCTTCACAGGCCGGTGGTATCAAAAATGAACTCACATATATTATACATTAGTAATCAACATGGGAGAATAATGAAATATATATAATATCGAGGTTTCCCTTATAATGAACTGTATGAATGATAAAAAAATTAAAGCGGTTGTTCATTACATAATTTGTATGAAGTACAGCAGTTGAGCTATTTGACAAAAATTAGAAAATTTTCAAGGGTAAACAAAACGGAAGGGATTTTGATATATTACAACGTTCTACCAAATAGAATGCCATGTTACAACTTTATAGAAATTTTAGCATTTCTTGTAAATGACTTCCGTTCTGATTGTTGCGGTACGTGAAGTACATCCAAAATGATTGCAGATAACACATGTTTTGTTTGTCAATTTGCGTTTTTGGCAAGTACAGTTGACTTTACACCATTGCCGCTTGGTCTTCGGTGAAGTAGGTACAGAATCATTAGTGTTGACAAGATCTTTCATTTCTTCCACAGTATCCTTCATTTGCAGCTCTTGAACTAACTTTAGAAGAAATTGATGCCCATATATTTTTTGCTAGTGACTTCCTTGTATACAATGTATGCTTTTAATCCAGTAATATCAAGCACATTGTAAAAGATCTGCGGTGGCCAGCGACAGGACGATACTTTCGTGGAGTAAAGTCCTGCCTTCAGATTCTGGGAGTTTTTTACCTTCAGATATTGATAAATTTTTATGAATTGTGCTTTGTGCTTAGAATTAAAAAACTCTTTCTTACTGTTTCTTGATACACTGGGCCATGTTGTTAGTCCTCAACATTTTAGTTAAGTGCAAGGGTGCTGCTTTACACGATTTTATTTCTTGGGGAATTTCTCACTTCCCATTATACAATGTGATCAATAATTTAGCCGTCTATAAGTAAATTGAAAGCCCTGAAATGATTGCCTTCAGCAATACTTTGTTTAGCAAATGACGTTGGTACTTGAGTACATTTCATGACATTATATTTATTTCGTCTAAAATGATCCTACATGATCCTACATCGCTGCTAGCACTTTGATCGTATTCATAAGTCATTTATCGTCATTTATTTCCGATGACGTATCTTTCAGTAAATTTCTGATGTTCCAACAATCATTAATATTTTCAGATGACATCTATTGAGTGATAAGTAAGGGTAAATAATTGCAAGGGATTAAATAAACAGGCTTCCAAATTAGTAATTTAATATCGAAATAATGACGTCTTCTGATTCAAATTAGTTGACACAATCGATGGACAGGAATTTATTGAAAATAAGCTCATATCGAGGTGAGGCCTCGTTACTGGATCAGTCAGCGAAACAGATTATGTAATACATTAAATGAATTTACGCATACATCCTAGGTACAGAATATGACTTCCTACGTTGAAAGCGAATGCAGATCACCCACACGTGAAAAAACAAGATATGAATGATAATAGTGGATGACATGTAGAATAGATACTTAGCTGCACTTAAATTATAGATCGGTGATTAAACCAAATAAGTCATTAAGTGACTTCAATAAATCGTCTCCTCGCATACCCGCAATGGTAGAGAGGTAGAGGCACAACCTCCACTTAACACAGGTGCTGGGAGTAATGTGACGCAGCCTCCCAGAACGGGCAGCTTCGGCGTCTCTGTTACGAGTCAAAACAAGCGTGTTCTTATTCACAATACTTTACGTTAATAATTTACCGGAAATAGCTAGTGTCGTCAGATAGTTAGATTTAATTAAGTTTACATTTTATTTTAATTAACAAGTAATTTATCTAGAATGAATAAGATCCTAAGTATCTACGGAAAGAGTTGAATTATATGAAGAGAACTGGAAGTGTCCAGCAATGCAGCTTTCTTCAGACGTTGGTGACGTGGCTCTCCCAGAGTGGAGTATCAGGGTGGGCGTAGCTTTCAAACGATGCTTCTCGACGTTGACGGTTTGATGCGATGTCTGAGCGATGTTCGTAGAGCTAAGCATATGCTGCGCTTATCGACGAGAATATATTTTGCGATGACGGATCTTTTCATAAGGTGATCGTTGGCCAAACGAACCCTTCTTCGTAGCGTCTATTTAAACACGGCGTAAGGTATTTTTATTGACAACTATTACACGTCTGCCAGCCAATGCTTCTTTTCCTGTACCTTGAGTCCAAACTGTGCCATCTTTCCCATTGCATGCTGATGGCAACGATGTATGTTCAGTTTTCTCCTTTTGAAAATTTCCACTACTTTCTTAGTCAGAATCATCAGAACTATCTTCATTCGATGGAGGATTATATTCTTCATCACTGTCACAATCAAATTCTTCTTCAGATATGTGTAGTGATGTCGATGTTAATAAATCCTGTAATTGTTGAACAGTAAGGCTTCTCCGGGACATGTTGATGCTGTGCGACCAAACAGTTGAAATTGTTGAATGATTGGTAGCATAGGCTTCAGTCTCTCTATACATAGGAAAAGTGCAATACGTGTGCAACCTGTCACAGTAGCTCCACTAATGATTGCGCGATTCGTGTCGACTAGCCAACAAGACTCAACACGTCCAGACACATTGACGCCGGGTACAGAAATGATACCGTGGCCTGCCGAGGTAGTGCTGACTCTATCTGTAAAACTATTAAGTGTTTTTTTCTGTAAATTACCTGCGACGCAATGTTTATCACATTAATAAAAGTCACAAAGTTTTACAGGCCTAATGTGGATAGAGTAGATATTATACAACGATATATTGAAAATGGTATTCAAAATTATACTATGGCCGTTCTAGTGTTAAAAATTTTTCACGCCCCGTGAAGGGTGGGGAGCAAATTTCCCGTACCTCCTCAGGTCGGCCGACTTTCTCGATGAACCTCATTTTTTCCCGATTCTATTTTCTAAACTATTGCACCTACAAATTTCAAATTAGTTCCAATTTAAACTTAATTATTCTCCAGGCCGGCATGTATAACAAAACTTTCATACGCTTCTTAGAGGGGCAGAGAGCGAGGTTCCCGTACCTCCTCAATGGTCGGCCGATTTTCTTAATAAACCACCGGTGGGCCATTTTGTGACCGGTTTCGCTAACAGTCATTTGAACGCATTTTTTTCTCCCTAAAAACGGGGCGAATTTAGCACCACTCTAGGTTCTTATATAATGCATCTAAAATCACAAACTTAGTATCAAATTGATGCTAATACTTTCGTCTAGCTGTTACATTCACTCAAAATTTTCTTCTTTGCGTGAGAGGAGTCGGAGCGTAGCTCCACGGAAAAGGAGATAGAAAAATTTTAATTTATTTCCGATATTTATTTTATCCGAGTTAAAAAATATTCTAATGGTTATGTTTAAATGAGATGGTTCGGAAACAAGTTTATATAATCTGTCTCAGACATGAAAGAAATTACATAATTTCTTCTATGATTATATCAAACGATGTTTGCTTAGGAAATAGAGAAAATTATGGTTTGATTTGTGAAGCGCTTATCATTCAAAAATTATGTATGTATATATATATATATATTACAATTGTAATTATAAACATATTTTAGTTGTAGATATTCGTGAAAATATCGAAAGTAAATCAAGACTTAACACAATTCAGGCGATATTTGGGAGAAAACTGATCAGGACTCCACTTTCTCGCAAAGATCCAAGCCCATGTGCTCGCATTTCTTCGTGTTCATTATATATTGTCATTTAAAGCTAAAGATGATGAAGTTGCTTCAGTTGTGTATCCTTTCAGGCATCAGCATCGGGAAGCCACTTTTCTAACTGCAGCAGGCAGTCCTTTTTCAGGTGTTGTACTGGCAGGCTCTTTTCCAAAGTCGTATACGAAGAAGCCTTTTCAGTTCAAAATAGAATTTGTGAGTTAAAAGTGTGATGTGTGTGTAACTGTCAAAAATATCGCGGAACACAACAGATTTGATCAAAGGCTAGAACTTGCATAATTATAATGGCATGTGAGATGCTAATTTTTTTAGAATCTCTACCTTCGAACAGTATTGAAACTAAAACAGCAATTTACAAAATTATTGAGAAACAATTCAACTACAGAAGACCACAGCAAGCAAGAACTCGCTTTCGGCGACTTGAAAAGAGTTGTGCACCATTCAAATTCCAGATTCAGAGAATTCTAAGCGTAAGTATAAATACGATTGTATCAAGACCAACCTAAACTGTACTTACGTTGACCCCTGGCGTGATTTTGTTATCATCTTACAGCAGATACGAAAAAAAATCAAGAAAAACAGTGTTTCTAGTAAAGATGAAATAAAAACATCATTGGCTGTTGAACTATCTTGAAGAAAGGATCCTTAGCTGAAACACAAGGGCATTGTAATACCCATTTCACTAGCTGCTAAAACAAAGGATTCAGGGCAATGGATTCCTTTTGTTGCTCAATCTAGGTTTGATAATATCTGTATCTAAATTTGTAACTTTAGAGGCATTATATAAGTAATAAAGCGGTACCAAATTGAAAAATTTTTAGAAGGGGACACCGTATGGGTTACAGCTAGAGGAAAATTTTAGCTTTAATTTGAGACTTTAGATGCTATATATAAGAAACTAGAGCGGTATCAAATTGACCTTGTTCGTACCCTGTTTTTAGGAAGAAAAAATGCGTTCAAATGACCGTTTGCGAAACAGGTCGCACATTCGCCCGCCGGTAGGTAAACCTCATTTTGTCCCGATACTAATTTCTAATCTATAACACCTACAAACTTCAAACTAGTGTCAATTTATTAATAATCAAATCATTCTCCAGGCCGACATGAATAACAAAACTCTCAAACGCTTCTTGGGGGCAGGGAGTGCGTTCCCGTACCCCCTCAATGGTCGGCTGATTTTCTCGATAAATCGCAGTTTGTGTCACTTCTAATTTCTAAACCATTGCACTTGCATGAAAAATTATCAAAATTCTTCAACCAAGTGATATTAGCGTTACCAAAATGAGGAACGAAGACCAAACATGCACAGACGAAATCAGACGTCAAATAAAGTTACTACATTTCAACTGCGCGATTACCTTAAACGAAGTAATATGTTTTTTTTAAGATGTTCAATGTAGTGGTACTAGAAGCTATACAGAAAGCGAGACAGGTTAGGCAATGGTTGAATGAAATAAGGAGAACAAGTTAGCACGGAAATGTTGGAGTCGTTAGTTTTCGTGTTTACTGGTTAGAGTCGTTGGTAATTATTTGTTGTATTGAAATTAAAGTCATAGTCAGAGGCGGAAGTTTGCTGTGCCGACTCCCAGCCTTGCATCCTGGGTTGAAGAGTAATAGGACTTTGAACAAACTAATCAACAAAAACATTTCAAATTTTTTAGCTTTTTGGTAAAGTAGTTTAACTCTGTTCACTTGTAATGATTATTCCACCGCTGCCGTCATTTGTAATGGTCGTATATTTTTTATTTGACCGCTTCCACTCCATCGTTATAGTCATCGGTGCGTTATCCTACCGAGTTACCATATTAATCGTATTTATTGGGCATTTATCGTCATTTATTTCCAATGACGTATCTTTCAGTAATTTTTTGATGTTCCGATAATCATTAATCAGTTATTTTCAGGTGATTAAAAGGTAAATAATTGAAAGGGATTAAGGGATAAACAGGTTTCCAAATTATTAATTTAATGGTAAAATGATGACGTCTCTTGATTCAGAAAAGTTGACACAATCGATGAACAGGAATTCGTTTAATGACGTTATGATAAGCTCATATCGAGGGGAGGCCTCGTGACTGAATCAGTTAACGGAACACAGATTATCTAACACATCAAGTGAATCTAGCGCACACATCCTAGGTACACAATTAAACTTCCTACGCTGAAGGCGAATATCAACTAGACCTACACGTAAGGCGAATATCAACTAGACCTACACGTGAAATAACAGGGCATTGATGATAATATGAATAACATGGATGATACTTAGCTGCACTTAGATTCCAGATTGGCGATTAACAAGTCATAACGTGACTTCAATATGTTTGTAACTGCCATCGCCTTCGCTTGCCCAAAGGGCAGCGAGGCGATCGTACGACCTCCACTTAACACATCTCTGTAGGTAATGTCCCGCCGACTCCCTGAAGGGGCATGCTTCAGGCGTCTCTGTCACGACTCAGAACAAACGCGTTCTATTTCATAATGCTTTACGTTAATAATTTATCAGAAATAACAAACGTCATCAGATAATTAGATTGGATTAAGTTTACATTTTAATTAACAAGCAATTTATATAGAATGAAAAAGATCCTCTTTGTCTAAGGAAAGAGTTGAAATATATGAAGAGAAATGGAAATGTCTATCAATACAGCTTGCTTCAGACGCTGGCGACGTGGCACTTGCAAAGTGAGGGTATGAGGGTAGATGTAGCTTTCAAGCGACGCCGGTTGACGTTATTGTAACGGCTGGTTGCGATGGTTGGATGAAGTTCGTAGAAACAAACATATTGAAACGCTTATTGACGAGAATGTATTTTGTGAAGACAGTTCTTTTCAAGGAGATGATGGTCGTTGGCCAAACGAACCCTTCTTCGTAACGTTCATTAAAACACGACGTAGAGCAGTTAAAGTGTAGACTATAACACACTTTCTGTTTTAAATAATTGCAAATAGATTCAAAAAATATTAGAATCAAAAACACCAACAAATAACGACTCCGACCTAGACTCAACCATATTCGAATGAACGAATCTGACTCCACGACATTCGGAAAAGCGACCACGATTTCGACTCCACCGTATTCGGAAAAGCGACTCCGACTCGCAACCCTGCCTCCATCTAATGGAAATATTTATCATGGTATGTTGGCATTACATTAGGGGAGTTGTGCTGACGCTACACGTAGCCCTCAAACTGTTCGAGTGTTGCTGAGATGTGACTCCTTATCCTACAGCGGTCGGTCTTGTGTTCGTGCACTTCGTGATAGCATTCAATGTTCAGTGTCGTTACGGTTGCATTAGTGTTAGGTTCAACTAGAGTTATGCTTGTAAAAGCCTTCGGATGTCAAAGTTGAGGTTGTTTAAAATTTTTGGTACCATGATATTGCCAGATAAATCTAAGAGGATAAAAAGACGATCTTTAACACTTAAAGTGCGACGTGACCCACCGGTGATCACTGAGAGGATTTTCATTGTGCCTCTGACCAGCCAGCAGTCGCTAACTCAATTTCGCTAAATACTTAAATGAAAACTAAATGAAGGCTCGATCTATTTAATTTTCGTTATGTTCAAAATTAATCTCTATATTTGAATTTAATTCCAGTTGAATATTGAACTTTAGTTTAACCCGCCACACTTAACGTGTTAAATTGAAACATTTAACATGGAGAGTGAAATAAACTATTTGAAAACGCTTCAAGGCAATAGTGCTGTTAGCAAAGAAGAAATTTACCGGAAACTCAAGGTGCAATTTCGTTATTACAGATATGGTAAAGAAAAGAAACGACTGCAAAGACTGGAAAAGAAGTGCCCACAGTTAAATTATCAAATTCAAAGAATTCTACATGTAAGTATTACCATCGAGGCCTTATAATTCAATTTCTAACAGAAGATGCAATTTCCTCTTTTTGTTATATTCATCTTTCCTTCCCTTCATCCTTCTCTCTCTATTTCCCTCGTTTTCTCTCATTGATCTGTGCAGAAGAAACTATCAAAAGCATTAGGGTTCTCGGGCTATGACGACATTTGGGCTGCACGTATTAAATTATATCGTACTCTCGTAATTGAAACTTGTAAAATGAGTATTATGATCGATGTAAACGATTACCATGAATAGTATTGCATGCTAGATAAATATAATAATTCAATTAAAAATCTCTTCGTTTTAGACTTGTGTACAATGCTGTGTTGTTGGCTGACCCATTTGAACTGCGTAAATAATCTAGAGGCTGCCTAGCATTATCTCACACGTTGAATTTACATTCGGACTAATTTTGCTTTTTTAATTCTAAACGTGCGTACTGTGCACTCCATTTCAGTAAGTTATATCGATAAACCCCGTGTCGAATCTGTATGGAGAGCTCACACTGGCACGACTCACGATGCTTGAAGAAGTCTAACCTAGCATATTCCTCATTGGCTCGTGTTTGCTACACTCGGTACTCATTGACTGAAATCACCAAGCGTGGACGTTGTATGCAATTAGACCTCTTTCTATTTGCACTAATATTCTTTGAAGATTGGTTATCATTTCGAGTGAAACTGTGTCATCGTAAATGCTCGTGGAAAATGCGAAGGCTTTGGTGTTCATAGCACGTCTTCTTCACTGTTTCAATTTTTTCGTGTTTCTTGACACGTGGATGTTCGAGTGCTTTTATACTCACACACACACCTACTGTTGTGAACGTATTTACACGATGGTTTTCTCAGTTTTCCGTGGTATTTTTGTTAATTATTTGAAGAGTTTCCAATTGCAAAAAACTGATGTTTTAATTCATTAAGCCCGGCACCTTCACATTTATTGAGTAAAATCTTTTCTTTTGAACTTTTGAGGATGTGCATTGGTGATGTAATCTCTGTATGAGCACGGAAATTTATGTTTAAGTTTATAAGTCTATTTTGTACATTCGTGGTTATATTTTTATATCAGACAAATGAAGTCTTCTGATAGACACTGCGTTTCTTCTTCAAATCTGAGCATAGCTATGGTAAACCTTACAGCAGCATTTTAAAGAATGATGCTGAAAGACATTCAAATCACGAAAATGTCAATCTTCTATCAGTATAATCTCATATAGTGTTAATTTTTCTCGTCAAGTACGATGCCTTCCTCTTTTACTCCGCTTTTCTGAAATGTATTATAACTCACAAACTAGGGATTTTTGCTTTTAGGACATTTTCTAAAGTAAATGTTGGATTAAATGTTGTAAGATATCAAGAGTATAGGATGTAAACTTTTAGTGTTCTATATTTGTAAGAGAGTTTTATTACACATGTCGGGGTGGAGAATGACTTGATGTTTAAATTGACACCAATTTGAAGTTTGTAGGTGCAATAGTTTAAAAATTAAAATCAGCTCAATATGAGATTTATCGAGAAAATCGGCTGACCTGTGAAAACTTCGCTCCCTGCCCCCACGGGAGCGTAAGAAATTTTAACGTACATAAAAATGTTGTACTCGTTACGAGCATTAATTTGGTACTAATTTCAAGATTGTACGTCTCATAGTTCATAAATTCCCCTAGTTTTCCGGGTAATTTAGAGGTTCCTTCGGAGGGTCCCCAGTTGGGTTTCCAAAAACGGCTGTCTGGTCATTTGAACGTAGTCTTTTTCTATAAAAACAGTAAATTTGGCAAAGTTATAGTTTATATCAAATACATCTAAAAAGGTAAATTTAGTCTCAATTTTAAGCTAATACCTTGCTCTATCCTTTTAAGCACTCACAAGTTTCTTTTCTGTCTGGGAGGGGTGAAAGCGAAGCTCCCGCCTACCCCCGTTACGGTCCCTTCTTAACACGCTAAGTGCGGCGTGACCCACCGGTGGTCATTTAGGTGATTTTCATAATGCTGCTGGCCGACCAGCAGTCACTGACTCAATTTTTATAAATACTAAATGAAAGTTAAATGAAGGCATGATCCAGTCAAAGTTTACTATTTTCAAATTTTCTTTCTACAATTGACTCTAAATTTGAGCTGGATATTGAACTTCAGTTTAACCCGCCGCACTTAACGTGTTAAAAATATATCATTTCTTTTCCAATTTTCCGACCTTGCAAAACTGTTCCACTTCAACACCTGATAAAATACGAAGATAATCACTAATCATCTTTACTAAAAAAAACGCTCAATTATCGAAATTCTAAATTTGTCATTCTCTAAAGGCAACGTTTTGATGTTACTAACATCATCTTCAGACTGCAAAATACAAAAGAAACACTTAGTCACACTGTTAGAACTATGTCAATGCAAAATTTAGGCTAGATCAGACTGGGTAAAACAAAATTACAGGTAATCACATTGCGAGAAGACTAGATCGGACTAACTTTGTACAAGATTGAAGCTACAGTTGACTAGTTGTTGTTGCACATCAGATATTCACATGTTAACGGCACCAGAGATGGAGGCAAAATGGACGAACGGAGGTTACAAACGTCTAAGCCACAATCCTACTGAACAACTTTAAAGCAAAAAAATCATTAATATTTTCGTTGAGGCAAGGTTTGAGCTTATGAATGTGCAGTGCTTCTATTATTTGACTATTTTCCTTTTCTACAACATTGTACAAAATTTTAGTACAGATCTTCATTTGAGGGCTTACAACTATGATTGAAAATGGAACCTTGATATTTGTGTGCAGTCAATCTTTGTTTCAGGGTCATTCCAGTCAGGCCAATGTAACACTTATTGAGAGACTTACATTCTCTCCTGTTACACTCGAACTGATATATCACATTAGCTCTGTCTAGGTCGCTGACCCGTGATCTGGAAATATTGTTTCTTACTAGGAGATCACTGATTTTAAGATTTTAATAATACACACGAACTTGAATTGCCACCTCTGTATCTGTGAGTTTCACGAAAGTTTTGATAATACTTTTAAACACACGTTCGTCTATTTTGTAATTGTTTTGCATTTGATTTTCAATTTTCATTCGCTTTTTGTGAAAATTGAATGCATAACAATTACAAAATAGACGAACGCGTGTTTAAAAGTATTATCAAAACTTTCGTGACACTCACAGATACAGAGATTGAAATTAAAGTTCGTGTGTATTGTATAAATCTTGAAATCAGTGATCTCCTAGTAAGAAACAATATTTCCAGATCACGGGTCAGCGACCTAGACAGAGCCAATGTGATATATCAGTTCGAGTGTAACAGGAGAGAATATAAGTCTCTCAATAAGTGTTAAATTGGCCTGACTGGGATGACCCTGAAACAAAGATTAACTGCACATAAACATCAAGGTTCCATTTCTAATCATTTCCGAATCGATCATAGTTGTAAGCCCTCAAATGAAGATTTGTACTAAAATTTTGTACAATGTTGTAGAAAATGAAAATATTCAAATAATAGAAGCACTGCACATTCATAAGCTTAAACGTAGCCTCAACGAAAATATTAATGATTTTTTTGCTTTAAAGTTGTTCAGTAGGACTGTGGCTTAGACGTTTGTAACCTCCGTTCATCCATTTTGCCTCCATCTCTGGTGCCCTTGAAATATGGTTTTCTTTCATTTCCCATTTTCTTTTCAAGAAAATCGCATTTTTTCATAGAAAAGAAACGATTCCAAATTGCATTTCCTAACAGTACACCAAATTTCATTGCGCTAGGTTCAATATTAAAACAAAAGGTTCGTATGGGGGACGCTCACCTTAACGGCAAACTAAATGGTGCCTTCCTCCTTCCTCTCTTTGGATCGACTTTGTGGCGGATAGGGTGGCTTCAACTAACGAATAATTAAATAATCTGAAATGAACATATTTGTTTGAACGATGTAATGGCAGAATCAAAATTATCAAAGCGTACGTGGAAATTTCCCTAAATAAATCAATAACCAATTCATGAATTCCTACGCTAAAATTAAACCTGGAATGTCAATTAATAGCACAATAAATAGAAGAAATACAGATTTGAAGATATCTTGAGTGAAATTTAGTAGGGCTTGCCCGGAGCGAGACCTCGATGGAACGCGTTCGTGACGATGACGTTTTATGGAGAAAGGTTCTCGAATGTTTGCAGAATAAGCAGAGATAAAATCGTAGATAACTCGTGGAAACTTTAATCTTCAAGGATGATTGCCGCAGTTCTTTGAGATTCGAAGTGATTACTAAGGCCTGTTGTAACATTCAAAGTATTCCATAGCGCAGATATATCCTTAAATAGATGCGAGTTATGGTGAATCATATCATGAGCTGAACAAAAGTTAATTTGATCAGATTCAGATTTTGAGCCCAGGCGGTCCCCTTGACGACAATATTTTTCCGGTTCAATGTTCTCCTATTTCTCAGCACCTACGACTTTCTTCTTCAGCTTTTATCTTATTTCATGACCTTTCTCAATTTATTGCTCTTCCTCCGGGGGAGACAACTATTTTATTTATCATAATTTGCATTCCCAGGAGGAAAATGTAAAGTTTCGAGCTGCCGGTCAAGTAGGCCTTCTTTTTGTTGAAATAAAATGTTTTTTCTTTGTTATGTCATACTCTAGTCATACCACCATACCACGTTTTTTTTCACTGCTATGCTATTTTTCAGCACCTACCACTTTTTTTCAAGTTTCATCTTGTTTCATGAACTTCTTTCTCAACTTACCGTTTCTATGCACCTTGTATGAAGATTCTGCGTTCCTCGAGTCCATATATTGATAGTCCATATCTGCATTCGTTCCCTCGAGTCCATATATTATCAGTCCATATCTGCGTTCGTTCCCTCGAGTCCATATATTATCAGTCCAAATCTGCATTCGTTCCCTCGACTCCATATATTATTAGTCCATATCTGCGTTCGTTCCTTCGAGTCCATATGCCTTCCTCCTTTCTCTCTTCGATACGCTTTTTTTGCGGTGAGTGAGGCTTAGACTTGCATACAATTAAATTTAATCTCTCAATTTACTGTTTCTATGAGCCTTGTGCAAAGAATACACGTTTCTTTATCTCCTTACTAAATGTTTCCTTCCTCTTTTTGGAACGCCTTTGTTGCGGTTACGGAGGCTTGAACTAACATCTTGTTTAATCTGTTCCGAGTAGTGACCTTTTTACTTTCGTGCGTGTAATTATTTACTCTCACTCATGATACCTTGAACAAGGTTGGCGGGTGTCATAAAACCGTGAAAATTGACGCGTCGATGCAAATCAAGACTCCAATGCGTTCTTTTTGTACGTGCCACCGTTTCCCTTTCGTAACCAGCGTTATCAGCCTTCTAATGCTTAGTCTCCTGACCAAGAGTTTGATGTTCTCTCAATCGCATGTTCAATAACAGACTCGGCCATTAGGAGTCTTATAACGCTTTGTCGTCAAAATAAGGACCGGACCTTTGTTTCCAGACATTTTTAGATGCCAAAATGATGAACATTTAGTGTATTATTTAGTGTATTGTATTTAGTGTATTAGCAGTTGCTTCGTAAGAAGCAACTGCTCTTCTTTTGGTTTCGTTTATCTACCGAGTATATTTACCTTATAGATCTCTTTAGTTACGTAGAAGTGTGTTAATATTGTTTTTGCAATACATGCATTCAGCCTTCTCCTTTGTTCAACAGAGTGCATCTAAAACTTCCGGAGCAGCCACCAGAGGAAGGATTCGTGTGAAGAAATACTTCCGTGGAGAAATTGCGGTAGCAGCAACGCTGAAGTCCCCAAAGGTGAGTTCCTGAGATTAAATTTTCTTTGAGTACCAATGTATGTTTCTGAGCAATCTTTAACTTTCTCAATGTGAACTAAAATCTTCCTGTTAAGTTTTCAGTAGTCCTTAAGAATGTAAGATATCGAACATTATGACGTATTACCCTAATGAAATCTACGAATTTTTGAATCCGATACAGGAAGAAGAAAAGTTTGGAGAAGACGAACAAGATAGAACATCTGAAGACCAAGAAGAACTACAAAGAGGAACATGCATTAATGCCCAAGAGGATTGCCATAAAAATCATTTGTCGGAAG
>JACJUY010014598.1:6682-17268 GCA_014220935.1 Platorchestia sp. MABIK | reverse complement strand
GTGAGGGGAGTGAGGGGAGTGAGGGGAGTGAGGGGAGTGAGGGGAGTGAGGGGAGTGAGGGGAGGGAATGCTGAGTATAAATTGACAATATTATTACCACAATAATATTAAGAAAATAAGACACGATTATAAAAACATAAAAACATGGAAACACTAAATAATTTGATCGACCGCGAACTGGAAACAACAGTCATGAAATAAAAGAAAATATTGTTGAGGATGATGGTAGTTGATTGCAATGATAATAACATCATGAATAATACTATGCAATATGAACCATCATTACAACACCAATTAGCGAAACACGCCATCGTTGTGCTCGCGTATTTACCGCACAACGAAGTTCATCTCACTAAAAATATCGTAATTTATTTATACATCGATTTAAAATATCGTTACTATATATCGTTATGTAAAGAAACAACCACCATGTGTCTTAAAAAAAATTCTTAGCTCCTTTTTTTTAATTGTCAAAATTTTTTCATGACCACACTTGTCACCGCTCACGATGATTCAAGGTGATGAAATCCTCTTGTTACGCTGTCATTGCTACCAATGACACAGTTTCTGTCCCGGTAATTACGCCCATCACCTTGCCTTATCATCATAACCATTCATGACTTTTCGTAAATTTATCCACAGCCGAAATCCCCCAAAATCATTATCAGTATTATTCATTACCCCCAAACCGCTCAATACCATATTTATTAGCCCTCGGTATCCACCCATAATTACCTCAAATAGCATCCATAACCCCAAAATCACCTAATATCATATTTATTTACCCTCGTATCCACCCATTATTACCTCAAGCAGCTTCCATAACCCCCAAACCACCTAACCCCACACTCACCTACCACCACACTCACCCACACTCATCTCAGGTGGTCACCACAATCACCCCGGCAGATTGCATAATCACCTCCAACACTCAGCGAGCGCAGGAGACTCGCGCCAACACAGGGGGCATCATTACCTCCATAACCCCTCCCTAATCACCTCCCATAACCCCCGCCCCCCTAATCACCCCCCATAACCACCCCCCTGCCCCTAATCACCCGGCGTAATCACCCCAGGAAAGCAGCAGCACATGCACCACATGTACGGACGCGGTATATTGATTGTGCGATTGTGTGTAATTGTGGCCAGCGCCAGCACCTGTGCAGGCCTGCGCTGGCCGATATTATTGATCTGTGATGGTGGTGCTGTTCGTGCTTTGTTGTTGTTGCTGGTGTTGGTGTTGGTGATGCCTAGCTGGTATGTTTGTTGATGTTGTGTTGCTAGTGTTGTTGTTGATGTTGTGTTGCTAATGTTGTTGTTGCTGGTGTTGATGCTGCCTAGCTGGTGTGCTTGTTGCTGTTGTTGCTGTTGCTAGTGCTGTTGTTGCTGGTGCAGATGTTGCCTAGCTGGTGTGCTTGTTGATGTTGTGTTGCTAATGTTGTTGTTGCTGGTGTTGGCGTTGATGGTGGTGCTGGTGTCGGTGATGCTTAGCTTGTGTGCTGGCTGTTGTTGCTGTTGTGTTGCTAGTGTTGTTATTGCTGGATTTGCTGCTACCTAGCTGGCGCGCTTGTTGTCATTGTTATTGCTGGTATTAGTGTTGCTTCATTGGATGTTTTTTTAGTTGCTGTTGTTGTGATTGCTGTCGTCGTTCTCATTTTTAGTGTTGTTGTTGCAGGCATTGTTATCCTCTTTATTGTTACTATTGCAGCTGTTGTTGTTATCCTTATTATTGCTAATGTTGCAGCTGTTGTTGTTGGTGTTGCTGCCTTCCGTCCTCATGCAGCAGTCTGCGCTGAACTTGCGTTCCTCGCAATGGAAAACTATGCGCAGCGTCGGCTGTTTCTGCCTCGAGCTTTGCAGTTTTCAAGAGCCATTTACTTAAAGAAAATTAATTCTCTGCAGTTTTCCAGTGCCCTTTACTTAAAAATATGTAAATATAATTCTCTGCAGTTTTCCAGCGCCATTTACTCGAAAAAATATTACTGTATGTTGAATTACTACAAAAAATACAGGCCTAAAATACAGCTTTCTAACGCAGGGCGTGCATTTGAAAGATGAAGCTTGCGCATGAGCGATCGCCACTATAATCTGGTTTAAAAACATATATGTACTAAATACTACACAATAAAACAAGATTTATTGTTCATTAAATATTATCCAATAAAACAAGTTCTGAAATTCATTAAATACTGCACAATTATACAGGCTTTATTGTTCATTAAACACTTTACAATAATACCAGCTCTGTTGGTCATTAAATACCACACAATAATACCAGCTCTGTTGTTCATTAAATAGCACACCATAATACCAGCTCTGCTGTTCATTGAGTACCACACCATAATACCAGCTCTGCTGTTCATTAAATAGCACACCATAATACCAGCTCTGCTGTTCATTGAGTACCACACCATAATACCAGCTCTGTTGTTCATTAAATAGCACGCCATAATACCAGCTCTGCTGTTCATTAAATAGCACACCATAATACCAGCTCTGCTGTTCATTAAATAGCACACAATAATACCAGCTCTGTTGTTCATTAAATAGCACACAATAATACCAGCTCTGTTGTTCATTAAATAGCACACCATAATACCAGCTCTGTTGTTCATTAAATAGCACACAGTAATACCAGCTCTGTTGTTCATTAAATAGCACACCATAATACCAGCTCTGTTGTTCATTAAATAGCACACCATAATACCAGCTCTGTTGTTCATTAAATAGCACACAATAATACCAGCTCTGTTGTTCATTAAATAGCACACCATAATACCAGCTCTGTTGTTCATTAAATAGCACACCGTAATACCAGCTCTGTTGTTCATTAAATAGCACACAATAATACCAGCTCTGCTGTTCATTGAGTACCACACCATAATACCAGCTCTGCTGTTCATTAAATAGCACACCATAATACCAGCTCTGTTATTCACTAAATAGCACACAATAATACCAGCGCTAAAGAAACGGTCGCACCACATCTGCTGACAATTATTCTTCTGCCGTCAGCCTGTATTCACGTCAGCTGCTGATGGTGGAGAAGCTGACAATGACTTGGGAAGAACTCCACTTTATGTATTTAAGTTTTTCCAACACTTCACCTATGTTATATATCATATGATCATATAATAAAATTTAAAGCAGTACGAGCTTCATAAAAGTAGATAGATTAATGCACATGCGCTTCAGAGTTGTTTTTTCACTCTAACTGGTTAAACTGGGGTGATAAAACTGTGTGTTAACTGGTAAAGCTGCGGCGATAAAACTGTACATTAACTGGTGAAACTGGGGTGATTAAACTGTACGTTAACTGGGGAGATAAAACTGTATATTAACTGTCGAAACTGTACAAATGAAACTTTATTCCAGCTGAGAGAATAAATTGAGAATAAATTGAGAGAATAAAAGTTGTATCCTAACTGTTGAATCTTGAGAAAGGAAACTGGCTATTTACTGTTGAAACTGGGAGAAAAAACTGCGTCCTAGTTACTGAAACTGAAATAATGAAACCAGGAGTTAACTGTTGAACTCGGAGAATACAGCTTCTCATAACAGGTAAAACTATTAGTTTGAAATTGTCTTGTCAACTAGAGAAACTGGGAAAATAAAAATGGCATTCCAACTGGTGAAACTGACATCGAAAAAATCGAGACAAAATTAAAGTTAACTCAAAATTTCTAATTGTTTTTTTTCATTATTTAATTGTATAACATTTTTGAACCTAAGTGCTAATATAATTTCTAGACCTAATTGGAAATTCGATCTTACATACTTTTACAGAAAGAAACATCGTCCATAAAAAATATGATCGTTCACTTCAAAATGTGTATGTGATCCAGAATTCCCTTTTCTGAAACATTCAAATCCCTTCTTTGCATTTTATACTCCTCAATATTCCTTAACATAAATACCCAGCAATCCCAATCCTTACTTTAAATCCAACGTCTCCCCTTCTTTCTTTCGTTGGGTACTTTTAAACTCTACTAAAATAGGTATTTCCAAACATCAATCCCCATCAATCAATAACTTAAAACCCATGTACGTCTCCCCTTCTTTCTCACGTTAGGCAATTTTAAACTCTAATGCACTGATAAGTATTTTTAAACATCAATCCCCAATTTGAAACCAACGCCTCCCCTTCTTCCTCTCGTTAGGTACTTTTAAACTCTACTGGGAAAGTATTTTTAAACATCAATCCTCAATTTAAAACAAACGCCTCCCCCTTCTTTCTCTCTTTAGGTATTGTTAAACTCTACTGGAAAAGTATTGTTAAACATCAATCCCTAATTTAAAATCCACGCCTCCCCTGCTTCCTCTCGTTAGGTATTGTTAAACTCTACTGGAAAAGTATTTTTAAACATCAATCCCCAATTTAAAATCAACGCCTCCCCTTCTTCCTCTTGTCAGGTATTTTTCATATACGATTCTTTACGAAGAAGGCCTCTTTCGAAACTGCATCGACTTTCCCCTTATCATGAAATCTTGAGCAAGTGTTTCTCCCGCAGCTGCCTGTCGTGCCGCTGGATCTACAGCTCACAAATGTAAATTTACGAGTTCAAAAAACTGTTCCAGGTGTGTCATGTATTTATTTCGAAACAACAATAAGATGGATCGACTCAGATCATTACGTCCAATACAGAGTGCCTGTCCGAAACCTCTGCAAATCATCATCGACATTTGCAGACGAAATAATTGTGACGAAATACTTGTAAATGCTGAACACTGCTGTACTATTTTGCTCATGAAACAATAATTGTAATGAAACGCTTGGATATGCTGAATGTTTGACATTTTGGTGATGAAACAATTGTGTTGAAAATGCTTTTAAAAACTGAATATTGTTATGCTATTGTGCTACCGAGGTAATGGCTCCAAATCATTTCACAATGAACATCCCATTATGTCACTAAGTCACGATGCGCATCACTGAAGAACGTAAAACATAAAAGAGCATCGTTAACATCGCTGAATTTCAAAAACAGCAATCTGTTGGCCAACTTATCGTGTCTTTTATTGCATTAGCATCGTGATTGGTGGGACTTTAACTTCTATTTTTTTCATAGTGATTATTTTTTAGAGATTCATAAGTTTCCTGTTTTTAACAGGTGCAACTGTTGTTTAAGCTTATAGTAGGATTATTCCATCAGTAGGTGCTAGGATTATAAAGGTTCTTTCTTCAGCCAATGCTAAACTTATGAAGATTCTCTCATTAGTAGGTGCTAGTTTTATTGGAATAGTAAACTTTGTTACCATAGGATAGTGGAACTCACCAACTGTGTATCTCAACTCGTCAGTGTTCTTTTCTACAACTCTTTACAGACAACACTCTAGTCTCCTACCATGAACTTTGTACATCCCATCAATGTTGTACTTCATTCTCTCAATACTCTAGTCTGCCATGTCAATCCTCTGTCCCGCTCATCTTATCCTGTTCTACCTTCAATCCAGTCAACCCATGCCCCGTCAACCCATACATCGTCAACCCATACCCCGTCAACCCATACCCCGTGTATCTTATGCCTTGTCTACCCTGTGTCTCGTCAACCCTATCCTTGCCTACTCTCCGTCCCGTCAACCCATGCTCCGTCAACCTTGTTTACCTTTTACTTTCAACTTTGTGTGTAGACAAAATTTTCAGCAACAGCGCTCAAAGGAGCAACTTGTATAGATATCACTCATGCAACAAAGCAGTTCAAGTAATGTGCGTCAATTAATACATCGGTGATCTCGGGTTTTCTTCAATTCAGACAAACCATGTTCATCATACCCAATGCGGTCGCTCATTTAAGTTCAGTAATGTCTCGGAGACATCACAGACTCAAAATGACGTACCCTGTAACTTGACTGCTAAAGGCCGACCCGAACATTTGTTCCAGAATTAGTGCATGTTTTCGCAAGACGTACAAGACTCTAAATAACAAGTAACTTGACGTATTGACAACAGCTGGGCAATAAAGCCAGGCTGCTTCGATGTATGTACTGGCGGTCTGTGAGTCAATGACTATCCGACACGGCATCTATTGGAACACTCAACTCGCTACAGATGTACCTAAATCAATGCAGAACCGCCCTCTGTTCTCCAAATATTTCGAAAAATTAGACGTAGATTGCGTCCGGTCCATATGACTACACAGCACACCTGAGTGATGAGGAAAAGAGAATATTGATCCATGATTCGAGGTAGATAGAAAGTGAAGAGATGGTCGGAAAGTTCGTTACCCTTCAAAGGCTCTCGAGAAATTGGCGTCCGCTATCAATTTGAAAGAGTTAGAGTTCGAACTTTGTTTTATCTCTCGCTTGTTTTACAACAGCTGCAAGCGAAGGTATTGATGGATGTTTGTTGAATAAAGCTGGCTTGTTTTCTTAGAGCTTAGTTCTTTTGTATGGTTTTGTTTCATTTGTGGTTAGTTAAAAAGAACGTCTCGCAGCAGACCGAAAAACGAAAGCGTATTTTCTTTAAAATCTTTAGTTGCGTTCACACAGTGCCAATATAAGAAGCACTATATTTATATTTTATATAACATTCCTATAATATTCGCACAAGAAAAATAATACTTCTTCGACAAATTATGGTCAGAAGAAAATATTCAATCGGCAAAATATGGTCATTATAAATTGTGTACATCTTGAATCAAATAAAAAAATTAAAATGTTTTATGTATAATTCCTTCACCAGCGTCGGGTCATATTGATCACGTTAGCTTGCGATTTATTTCAACAGAATAAAATGACAGGAATTATTTATTGTTTATACGCAGTACATTTTTTAGTCTCTTTAAAATTTAATCGACTTCATCCGATGTTCAGTTGGAGGACTTGAACTATGAAATGTACAAAGCTGCAGAGGTGTTACTTTTATCGATTATTGAGTGTTGTGTGGAGGTGCCGGCCAAAGAAATTAACCTTGTCAAGTTTCTAACATATTTTAATTACTTTCCCCTTGGTTTCCATATTTTCCTCAGTTACCGTTTTCTTTTTTCCGTATATTCGTTCCTTTCCGTATTTTTATTATTTACTGTTTTATTACTTCATTATTTTACACATCTCTTCCCTCCCACATTTCCCTTAACTAACATATTTTCAGTACCATCTACGTTTCCGTTTTTTGCGCGCTTCCCTTACCTTCCCATTTCCTACCATGTTTTTATCACTCTCATAGATCCATAATTGTTCAGATTTACACTACATTCCCCTTTCCTGTCATGTTTTCATTCCTTTCACTTTTCCATAATTTTGAATATTTCTATTACCTTCCCATTTCCCACCATGTTTTCATCAATCTCACATTTCCATAATTATACATCCTTTGTTTACCGCCCCATTTCCTTCCATGTTTTCATCACTCTCACAAAACCGTACTTGTTTATATTTAAATCACCTTCCCCTTTCCTACCATGTTTTCATCCCTTTCACAAGTCCCTAATTGTACACATTTTCATTACCTTCCTCCCTTTCCTCCCCATTCGTTCACTCACGTCCTGGCACTTGAGAGGCGTCCTAAACTGCCAATATTCTGCTCTTCCCGAGCATGTTTCTCCGGCGCATCAGGGAGTGTCCGCCGAAGTTATGCAAGTGCTAAGCACGCCCGTATGCTAATTCATGCTAAGTAGCCATGCTAAGCAGTCATGCTAAGTAGATCCCGTAGAAGGCGTAGCGCAGGCATCACGCCTCATCTACCGCGTCTGGCAGACCAGCTTCTCACACCCACTCCCTCATCTGGAAATGTGTAGAGTTCTCTACTTCTCAGTGTTTGGAACATTTAATCTTCTTCTTTTAGACCGAGGATTTTTATGTCCGATTTATTTGAAGGTTGTGATATTCCTAACGTGCGGTCTTTGTGAGCATCAGTTGGAGGTTGGGACATTCCTAATGTGTGAAATTTATGAGCATTAAATGAAGGTGGTATTATTCCTAATGTGCGAAGTTCATAAGCATCGGCTCAAGGTTGTGATATTTCTAATGTGCGATATTTGTACGCTGCTAAGCTTGTACCTGTTGTCTCCATAGCATTTGTGTGTGATGTTTTGATAAATATTTGATGGATTATGATATTCCTAACTGCAATATTGGTAAGGTTGAATATTTTTACATTCAATATTTCCTGACCATCCCTATAACGATTTTCAACATGTTACGATTATAATATTCACATACAAATATTAACAGAGTTCTATTTGATGATTCCAATGAGAATACTGATGTCGTGGCGTCTGTAATGAATATTACCACGGCAGTTGCTTGTTCAATATAATGGCGAAATTTTTTCTAAACAAACACGATCGAAACTTACAGAGTCAATGGATGGTAATTGATGCCAGTGAACTTTAACAAAAGGAATCGATAAACGCAAGAACAAAAAGGAAAGTGACCTTATACATTATAATCAACCCCAAGAAAAGTAACTAACCGAAACAATGGAAAGAAGTCACCGAAAACGGTACGAAGTATGTTTTAAAAAAAGAGATAAGAAATAACTAACAACAAGACAAGAAGAAGTTATCGTTGAAGCGACGTGAAGAAAGGAAGTGTAATCAATAACTAAAGAGACAATCGTGCCAATGAACACAAGCAAACGAACGAAAAACATGTGCTTGAGAGCAACAAAAAAGCTCCTGTGTGAATAGTGCATGAGAGAACTACCTACACATGGCCACACAACACAGCGCGTGTTTCGAAGCAGCACACACACACACATTCATACATACAACACATACACACATGTACATGACACACACACCGGACACACCCTACACACACACACACATGTACAATTTGTACATGACACACACACAGGCACACACCACACACACATACAACACACACACATACAACACACACACATACAACACACACACATACAACACACACACATACAACACACACACAACACACAGACACACTTACAGACGCAACACCCGCACACAAACATTACAACACACAACACACACACAGAGCGTGGTGCAGGTCACATCTCCCCGTGACAGGTGCAAGTGCTCGGCACACACGCCGCACGTGGCAGGAGTGTGTCCGGACGCACGAGGACACTCTAGCAGGACACACGCACACGCTCGTTAAGGCGCGTTTCACACGCCCAAAGCTACACATTGATCTCGTGCGCCACTCCAGCGAGGTAGCATGTCTCGAATGGGTCTCTTTAAGTGGACTGAACGGTCTCGGGGGCTCGCGAGACTGCTAATTTCACGACAGGCTACATTAGGCGACTTGGCCAAATTAATACGCGCTCGGATGCAGGCTTCCGCCTCATGAGGGAGTGGTACGCAGGTCGATGTGGCGTGTGGGGAGATGAGGGAAGGTGTGTGAGGTGTATGTGTGGGTGTGGAAGTGTGTTTGTGGGTGTGTGGTGTATGGGGAGATGAGGGAAGGTGTGTGAGGTGTGTGTTTGGGTGTGTGTGGGTGTGGAAGTGTGTTTGTGGGTGTGTGGTGTATGGGGAGATGAGGGAAGGTGTGTGAGGTGTGTGTTTGGGTGTGTGTGGGTGTGGTAGTGTGTTTTCGGGTGTGTGGTGTGTGTGTGGGTGAGTGGGTTTGCGGGTGTGTACTAGTGGAGAGATGAGGGAAGGAGTGTGAGGTGTGTGTGCGTGGGTTTGCGGTGTGTGCGGGTGCGTGCGTGTGTTTGTGCGAAGGGAGCCCTCAGTCTTCAGCTCTAGTTTGACTTGCGAGACTAAGCTTCGAGGAAAATGGACTACAAAAAGCGCCTATCAAAGGCTCTGTAAAAACTTTATGGAATCGATGAATTCATGAGTAAGCCTGTCGGACACATTTAAGTCAGGCTGAGTGAAATATTGTATGTGATAAATTAGAGGAAGGTGTAGGTCTCTTGGACACATTGTTGGTTCGACGTCATTACTTCAAGATGTTTAAAAAACGATCTCAGTATGCACAATTCCCTACACCGACTTGTCAAAATCTTACGACTACCTTCAAATTGAGCTCTGGAAGGTTAAAGAAAACATTCATACGCTTTAAATACAACTCACCAACGCGAAAATTCACATCGTTTACGTCAAGCACAACTACATTCGCAGATCATTCCTTTCCTCGGAAGCTTGATCTTGAACTAGCGTCAAAAGTTATAATTATATCGTGACATCCCATATTAGCATTGTTCTAGATGTATTTATCATTTTCAATGCAACCACCACTACCACCAATACTTTACCATAATTGTAACTACTGTTTCAATTCCAAGTTCGGTGTACCTATTTTGCGCTTCCATGTTTTTCTTCGGTCAGTTTTACCACATTAATTGTTCTCCAAATTTCATCGCCCAAAGCCAAAAATTGGGTGGGCATTCGTGCGCCGAGTTTTGCAAGTGGAGCGGCGCAGGTGAGCTGCGGCGGAGGATGTTTGCGTAAGGGGCGAGCGAGGCGGGTAAAAATAACGTAATCGATGAAGTGACACTCGGTGAATTGCCTGGTGGACTGTGTCAGGTGGACTGTGCCAGGTGGACTGTGTCAGGTGGACTGTGTCAGGTGGACTGTGTCAGGTGGACTGTGTCAGGTGGACTGTGTCAGGTGGACTGTGTCAGGTGGACTGTGTCAGGTGGACTGTGTCAGGTGGAC
>JACJUY010014597.1:7982-25251 GCA_014220935.1 Platorchestia sp. MABIK | reverse complement strand
CTCGTGTCAGGGGAGCGTGTCTCGTGTCAGGGGAGCGTGTCTCGTGTCATGGGAGCGTGTCTCGTATCAGAGGAGTTCGTGCGAAGAGAGGCAGTAAAGCAAAGGCAATAAAGTAAGTGGGTGGGCAATGTGGCGTATGCAACATGTACACGCTCTTAGCACCAGTATGTTAACAGACTTAGTCAACATTTTTAAGTGCATACCTGACCTCACGATTTTAAACTTGAAATAGATAACTTCAATCAAAGACTCAATCATGGTCAAATGGAGGGTGGTCCTTTGTTTTCCAATTTGATTCATCTCCTAGCAACTGCCCTATGATCTCAGCCGTCACAAAGCGAGCAAAGAACATCAATTGATCTGCTTACCTGATGGGCATCATACCTGATAGTATGGAAATAGATCATTTTACAGGAGCCAGTTACCACCAACACACCTGCTGTCTCAGATCACGACCTCCTGAGAAATAAGCTTGGCCTTTTGACCTTCACACAGAGCCTATAAACTAATACGAAACAGGAGCGCGTCGCGAGCTGCTGATGATGGCAACTTTGAAGCCTGTAATCACCTCTGCCACATGACGGCCGACGCTCGCAGGGCCAAGACAAGCAATCAAGGCGACACCTCCGCCGGCGCTTCTTGATCAACGCGTGGAAATGCTCCTCGAAAGATAATTATCAAAAATTGCGATGCGGGAAAAGCGCCAATACATCCTTCGAGGACGCCGCCCGCCGGCCAACACTCGAGAAAAATTGTGTAGTAAACGACGGTTCTATGCAAAATATGCCCCAAATATCCGTTGCTGCTCCTTTGATGGATAGCGAGAGACACGGCGACGCCTGTGATGAATGTTGTCGATCGCGCTCCTCTAATGGATGTCCTAAAATTAAACGGACGTGGACGCGCTTACTGCCCCTGCGAAACAGATTTTGTTACAATTTACGTCTTTGTGAAACGGCATAGCTGGAATCGTGGGTTTTTCTGTTGAATTGGCTGCGATATGTGATGTCTTTTTAAGATGAAAAGCATTCGGTTGAGCACTTTCAAAATGAAGTATTATTCGAAGAAATGCAAGTTTTTTGCCTGGAAAAAAACATGAGGCACAACCAAGTCGGCAAGAGAACTTACGTTGCCGGCTGCACGCTACGACAACGCAAATTATTTGGAAGTCTTCTGTAAGTTTTCGTGGGGATCGTACTGATAATGGGAAGGTTGAATGTAAAGAGAACGAGGTGTGCTCCCTTCAGGTGTGGGCGAATACGATACGAAACAAACGAACGTTACAATACCGAAAATGAGTAAAAAATAATTGTCCGTCAATAACTTTACATTGCGTACTTCATATGCAGAGATTTCCTGATCGAGCACTCGATGCTCTATACGTAAGGGGTTCGGGCTGCAAAGGCTTCTTTTATTTACTTATATGTGTATTTATTTTTTCACCAAGGTTGAAGGCTTAATAATCAGGGTGTCTGCACAAAAAAAATTTCGTAGCTCATTTCCCTTCAGCGGGTTACAACTTTTGTATCTATAAGAATTAGCACTGCTGGGGGAAATGTGAGGTCTTGAGCTGAGAGTTGAGTAGTCCTCTTTTTTGTTGAAATAAAATGTTCTATGTTTTTGTTGAGGAGTATCTTTTTGCTAGTTCGTTGCTGTCCTGTTTTTCAGCACCTCTGACTTTCTTCTTCAACTTATATTTTGTTTCCTAACCTTCCTTCTCTACTTACTGTTTCTATGAGCACGATCCTGTGCGGGAAAACACTTTGTGCTTAGATTCCGCGTTCCCTAACTCCACTCTAAATGGTGGCTTCATCTTTCCTTTCTTCGAACATCTTTGTTGCAGTAAGGGAGGCTGGAACTAACTTATATTCACTCAATCACCGAGTTCATTTCTTTCAGGAGGTTCCACTATTGTATCTATGGGAATTAACACTCCTAGGGGGAAGATCTGAAGCTTAGAGCTAAAGGTTAAGCAGTCTTTCCTTTCTCTGAAACAGGTCTTCTTGTTTTGTCATCATCCTATTTCGGTTCACTGCATTCCTTTTTTCTGCGCCTATTATTTCCATCAACTTTTATTTTGTTTCATAAAGTTCTTTCAATCTCGCTGTTTCTGCTAAAAAGGGTGTGGGGACACACCTTATCCATAAATTCCCCATTAATTACCTACTAGATTGCGCCATCTTACTTCCTCTCATTAGAACCCCTTTGCTGTGGTTAGGGAGGTTATAATCTAATCAGTGTCTTCTCATAATGTCTGTTTCTTTTTCATCAAAATCATCAGAGACAAACGGAGCGCAGAGCCAGCCCAAACATCAGCTCTCGCAAAACGGCACAATTCTAGGAAATTCAAATGGTCGAGGGCCAGCAGCAAACAATGAAGGGGCTGCAAATAATCATGTATTGCGCTACTTCAAGTTGAGCTGTGGCCACTAATGAAGGTGACGGTCATGCCTACGTTGTCTTCGGCTCGTCCCTTTAGTGAAGGGCCTCGGCCGCTGTAATTAGTCCGGGGCCGGCGGGAGTCATTTTTGCTCTGCTTGAATCTCGCATTGTAGCTCGAAACTTCGGTGGCCCACCACGTCTCCACAGGCTGGGTTCTCAAGCAGCACACTTCGTTGTAGCGCATGATGTTCTAAGTAAACTTGGTCCCGATACGTCTTGTAGCACGTAGCGTGGCCTTCTCAACTACGGAGAACTCGCGCTATCGTTTGCTCTTCTACGACCATGTTGATTGTTCAAAAATTTAGTTCCAAGTTCTCGTAACTTTCGTGTTAAAAATACCGATGCTAATAAATTTTTGAGCTTAGCAGTTTTCAAACAAGTTAACATTCGATTATTTTGACAGTGGTATTATGGATTCTATGCTGAACTACCTGATGCTTGCAAACGTACTTGCTCTCGTGATCTAAGTGCTTGCATCCATTTTATCATGTCTTTATCTCTATTTTTACTAATAGCCTTTTTGTTGAAGATTCCGGATTTACTAAATCGAGTTTTTTAGACAAAATTTGTAAATTTTCGTATTCTCAAGAAAATTTTGCAGCAAATGCTCTCAGCTCCCGGCAACCTTGCCGGGCTATATTACGGTAGTTAGAAGTCACTAACACGCGGGGACGAAGTCACAGGAGTCACACTGAGTGATGTTAATGGCCAAATTATAATAGATAAACGGTTCAATTTAGCAATTTTGACAAGGAAAAAGCAGATCTGGTATTCCGTATTTCAAACACGCAGCAGCTGGCTTGACCGGGGGTAACCGTCATTGCTTCATAGTTATAAGGTACTTGATAAACCAATGAACAAGATGGTATGTATCAGGCATTATTGGTATAAAACGTCCTTTTTTGTGACGAGTGAGAGCTGAGGCGCGTTGGCGCGTATTGACTGCTTGGCTGCACTGCCCTAGTGAGGTTGCCCTCTGCAATCTGGAGCAGTTTTTATGTTTGGCAGCAGCGCTGTGCTGTCCGTTATTGGCGACGTTGGCTTAGGACGAGCCCGCTCTGCCATGAAGGTCATTCCTATAAGAATACACCGCTGGCCGGGCGCATCGTTGGCCAGTTGTCCCGATTTTAACTTTGCAAACTGGATGTCTGAACAGTACATTACAAGCGGAAAATCCTGTTTTTTAAAATTTAATTTTGAGTGAATTCCATCGATTGATGTTCAATTCGAAGTTATGGAAAAGAAGAATAAGTAGAAATATGACTGAATTCGTTGGAGCAACAGTAATTAATGAATGTCTCTTAATTAATGAATGTTGGCCCTTTTTAATAGAAGATGTCGAAGATGCATTAATGCTTTATGGCAAACCACCACATGCTCCGCTTGTCTTGCAAGATTTTGATGCATGATACAGAGACATTAAATTAATGATAAATGGTGAAAAAAGGTAGGCCCCATTTTTAGACTGTTGAGTGCATAAGAATAGGAACCTATTTGAGTACTAGGTTTTATGTGAGGACCGTTGGACAGATTCCGACGGTAGTTTTTATATTTTCTCTGCCTGTATTTTCAAACTCAATTTTATCATTATCCTGCTGTGCCAGTGCCATTCATTCATGCTGCCCATGTTGGCTATTAAATAATGAATTCATTGTTCTAAAATCTTCCGTTTTATATAGATGATTTTTCATCGTAGTACATGAACTCGAAAATGGAAAAAGTTTGACAGCAAAATTTTAATACTTCTTCAACATGGGATTTAATAGTAACTCATCCCTTGTCGCTGCCGTATTTCGGTCTTCTGTAATAAAAAATGAAACGGGAAATCCCAACTTGGAATGGGAAATATATCAGCGGAGAAAATGTTGGTCGTATTTTCAGCAAATTTGAAAATAACTGGTTCTTTCATTTCAGAAACATCCCACTATGTTGAATAAAAATCCTTCTTTCCATAGTAGGGCGAGTTGGTGTAGAGAACCTACCCTGGGCTGAAACTTGAAATTTCAATTGTACCAAAGTGGACGGGTATTTTTAACATCAGTTTAGATATAATCTAGCTACGATTGAAACTAGAAACTTCAACTGCACAAAGTAAGGGAGTATTTCTAACATTGGTTTCGATAACCTACCCACGGCTGAAACTAGATATTTTAATCACACAAAAGAGGACGGGTATTTCTAACATCTGTTTCGATATGATCTAGATCTAAACCAGAAATTTCAACAGCCCAAAATGAAAGGGTATTTCTAACATTAGTTTAGAGAACATACTCATGGCTGAAACTTTCAATACCAACAGAGAGTACTGCATGTTGCGGGTTCGGCGACAGCGGTCGCATTTGTGCCCCTCACAGCCCCGAGGGGACGTTTTGTTAAGGCAGCAAACCTGGTCAGAGGCGCAGGCGGGGTCGTGCTGGCAAGACTTAAGACTCGGCCAATTAGAGGATTGCTGCGCCGATCCTCACTTCCACCCAACATAGTCCAGCCGGTGTTGTCGGTGTAATTTTCCCCCAACGTAGTCCACTCAGTGTTGTCGATCGTCGCTGGGATTTGGCTCGATTTAACCCTTTATCGAAGAGTTACGACTAGCTTTGAGCTTTGTCCTTTACGATTGTTCTTTACAATTACTAGAGCAGCGAGGTTTGTTGCACTATACAGAGAAGTTTCGTTGTAAAACACTGCAAAGTATAGCGAGTTGGTGTGTCTTATGAAAACCCTACCAAATTTACTGCAACTAATATTTGAGATCGTTCTTAAAATATTGCTTTCTTAGGGAAGAAAATACTTGAAACTTTGTCACATAAGAAGTATATTTCTTATTAAATCGCATAGAAGTGTTCAAATTAGTTACAACTGCTTAAATAGGAACTATTCTGATCTTCAATCGAACCCAATCATGAACAGAATGGCTCCTCTCTGGGATACAACTACTATTTGTGAGAATGAGCGTTTCTAGGGCTTAGGTGCGAGGTCTCGAGCATAAAGTTGAGTTGCCCTTCCTTATGTCAAAATGCGAAGTTTTTCGTTTTGATACCGATCATCTTTTTTTCAATTCATTGCTGCCTATACTTCATCACTTACTAATTTCACCTTCAATTGATATCGCAGTTCATAAACTCTGAACTTGGCTGTATCTATACGTAAGGTGTGGGGAACAAACTTTGCGCATACGTCAATTACACACCAAATGGTGCCTTCATCCTCCCTCTAGCGAAAACACCTTTGCTGTGGTTAGGGAGTCGTAAACGAAGTTGTAATCCATTCAAATACTCAACTGTGGCCAATGCATGCGAGCAAGGATATGTGCTCATCAAGTTCCCTGAGTCAAACTCTTCCTGAAAAGAAATAATTCCTACAATATTCACTTGGCACAGCAACTCACGGGAATTTGCTGTCACTGACGCACTCGAGCGCTCAGTAGCAGTCACACACCCCCATTCTCTAAAAAAACTGTTGATACAAAGTTGAATACAACTAGTGAACAATATGTACTTACGTATTTGGATCATGAATTCGAATGTTTTTGTTATCTGCTTCGAAGAAGTATTGTGCAAAACTGTGAATTTGTGACATTAACAACAAGGGCAGGAATTTTCACACTATTGAGGGGTCGGGTTTTCAAAGCAATATTTTAAGAGTCAATATACAATAATTATACATGACACCTTAAGAATCTCGTGCCCGATGAACTGCTGCACACTAGGAATCCGGCTCATCAAGGTCCCGCTCTTAAAGAGAGCCGCCTGCACTGCACTTTTGAATTTTTCTAAAAATTCTTGTGGGTATTATAAATTCAGTGATGATTTTTTTCATCCACGGCTTCAGTAATCCTATAAATATATGATCTTCGCTGTTTATACGGTCAACTTAAATTATAGAACGCACAATTCATAATGCTACGAAGGAACGGGAAAAAACTGAAGTGGTTTTGCTGGCCTAATGCTTTATTCCAAATTCAAAGCCTGGAGCATGCTTCACTGAAGCCGAGCATCCGCCTTCAAAAATTGTTCCGGGGCCAACTACTTCAGTGAACTTCCATCTGAGTCAACTCGCAAGATGGCCTGGCATGGTTCTTACAGTTCCCTCCGCAAAATATTCCTTATCAGCAAAAATTATAGCCGCTCGTTAATACGTTTCTCGCAGTATTTTTGCCAGCCACAAGAACAACAATAATGCAGCGGGCCAATGCAAAGCCAATGAACGCCTCCCGCAACGCAGGATTTCTGAAACGATTGGCGTTGTATTATGCAAGGCTCCTTCTGTTTAGCATGCATTCGAGTACCCTCAGAGAATCTTCGTCATTTTTGTGTTCCTTCCTTTCCGCAAGAAAAGAAGCTCGCGGGCTTTTATTTGAGCAAAAATAAGCATCTGGAGGCCTGTACGTCACGCCTCTCCTCCCTCGCACCCGGCCGCTGACTAATAGGCTGGGGAGGCGCAATCCCACCGGTCGCAAACCCCAAACAAAGTGCCCAATGAAATTAGGCAACTGTCCCTGAAATAAGGCCGTACTTTTCATTACGACCTCATGATTAAATATAAAAAATTCAGGCTCATGGCACGTGTGCCGTGAAAGTTAGGTGATGTTTTATGCAGGGGGATTTTTCGCTAGCGCTGTCACTTGAATGTATGCAAAAGCCGGGGCTGAATAATCACTGCAACGCAACTTCTCCTTGTGATACTCGAGGCTAAGTTGCGCCACCGCCAGGATGACAAGAAGGTTGAGTGAAGCATGAAGTCAGGTTCCCTTCTCAAGAAACACTCGAAAGCTTTAAAGTTGATTGCGCCGAATCCCCGAGAGGAAAGTGAAACATGGAGAATGGCTCAAGTTTCTTTCCTTTGACAGATTGAATATCCAGCGGGGCTGCTCTTGCTGCTGCTGCTGCTGCTGCTGCAGCAGCGAGACACTTTTCTGAATTAGAAAAGGCAAGCAATTCCTCTTCCTTGAGAATTCCTGTATGAGCGCGTCTTAAGTCATTTAGTCGACAAAGAATGTTTATGATTTCTCTGTGGGGTTCAATGTTCAAAACTAAGATCTTGAAATACCTGTTGGAGAAATGATGCAATACGATCAAAATCTGCCATTAAACCTGCAGGTTTCTTAAAGGCACCTAAGTTATAAGTTCAGCTTCAAGTCATTCTACCAGCATCCACCATAGACTTCAGAGTGAATGTAAGTTGAAGACTTTCTATAATCAGCATGAATATGATAAAGTAATTTTACAAGATGCTTCTATTTCGATGTGATCTTTAAAGTTTCAGATTCATTTGATTTGTAAAGGTAAAAGAGAGATTCTACGCAGTTGGTCTTTGCCGAGTTTCGAGTTATTGCGCACTGCTGTGTTTGTGTTGCAGTGGAAGCAGGCAGGAGCTGTTCTCTGATGGTTCAAGCTGGGAGATTACATCGAGTACTTCCTCTCGTGAAAATTCTCGTGTGATTACGAAGTTTTAATGGCCACTTTTCTGCTAAATACTTCTTTATTTGACTAGAGAACGCCTTATCTTAAAATGCGTTTTTGCTGCTAACAGTACTTAATCTCTCGAACATGAGGTGTCAGTATTGAATGTCTGAGAAAAATTGAAGCATTGGCAGCCTTGATGCAATTGAATTAGCGAGTCCATTTCTGGTTGCCTCGGCTATGGATTCTGTAATTCTTGTTGCCTCGGCTATGGATTCTGTAATTCTTGTTGCCTCGGCTATGGATTCTGTAATTCTTGTTGCCTCGGCTATGGATTCTGTAATTCTTGTTGCCTCGGCTATGGATTCTGTAATTCTTGTTGCCTGAACTTGAACGGCTGGGTGATGTGTCTATTGATGGTGCTTGTGTTTGCTAGGTGATGTTTTGATAACGCACAAAAAGTTCCATTGCTTTGGCACCTAAACGATGTAATTAAAATATTGGTGTTCATTGTAAAAATTAGCAGCCCTCTACCCCTTTTAAAACGGTCAAAACACTTAGTAGGGTTGAGTCAGGTTGAAATTTGTGTCTCGCTGTGTAGCCCCATGGTGAGTGGGAGAGCGCTTTTTTCTCTGTTGCTCACGTGATCTCCAAAATTATTTTAGTCGTAGTCATCTTTCTTCACGAGCTCTTTTAATTTTGCCTGTGAAAATATTCCTTCATGGATGGAGGCCTAAACTTTCTACAGCGGCGAAACATTCACCACATCACTGAATTCTCAACTGAAGTCCTATTTTTAATGAATTTGAGTTTAGTAACTGTAAAGTTTCTTCATTTTACAGTGTTATACAGCTCAGTTAGCCCAATTGATGAATAATTCCCTAAATTTTTGAGTTCGTATTGAATTTTCAGCATTTTTAAATTCCCTCGTATAGAACTGAAAACTATTGTATTCGAGGGAATTAGCGATCTTACAGGAAAGTACGTCTCTAGCTGAAGGTTAGATACATTTTGGTATCTTGTTTAATTAACTTCTTTCAATATTGCTGTTTTAATGCGCTGGGCTTGGGAACACAATTTGTGCATAGATTCCCCATTCAATACTTCCATGCTTAAAGCAACTTTCCCTCTTCCTCTTCTCTTTGATAACGCCATCTTTGTGCTTAGTAAGCTTTAAACCAACTTCTAATCTATTTTTTCGTTTTCAGTTGACGTAACGCCCATAATTTCAAACGTTCAATTTACATGCAATCAAAGCATCCGCAGAGGGATACAGCTTTTGTATCGATAAGAATTAGCACTCCCAGAGGGAAAATGTGAGGTACCAAGCTGGGAGTTAAGTTGGCCTTCTTCATGTTGAACTGTTCACTTTTTGGTTTACTGCTTTTCTGTTTTTTTTAGCACCTACTACTTTCTTCTTCAACTTATTTTGAGTTTCATGAGCTTCTTTCTCAACTTACTATTTCTATGCCTTTTTGTGCATAGATTCCGCGTTCCTTCAACTTATTAAATGGTGCCTTCATGCTTCCTCTCTTTGGAACGTCTTTGTTGCGGCCAGGGAGGCTTAAACTAACATCTAATCTATGTAATTAAAACATCAGGAGCGATTTTGCGCTTTAGGTGAGAACCAAAGCGATCTTTACGTCAGAGGCCGTAGGAATATCTGGAGCGTTTAAATAAAATTAGGCTTAACGAAGTTACGTCAGCTGCCCGCCCTAAAAGGCAGGCAGAGCGCCAGCAACGTAGTAAGCTGGCTTGAAGTTAAAATTTCGTCAGTTAACACTTCAACTGCGGCTGCTAAAATTGAAGTTCAATATTCAACTCCAATTTGAAGTCAATTGTAGTAAGCAATTTTGAAAACAGCAAACATTAACAGGATCGTGCCTGCATTCAATTTTAGGTGTTTATGAAAATTGTGTTTGTGTCTACTGCATCGGTCAGCAGCATTGTGAAAATTCCCTCCGTGACCACCAGTGGCGCACGTCGCAGTCCCAGTGTGCAGTTGAAAACGTAAAGAAATATAGGGGTAAATAATAAAAATTCTAACATGCGCCATTGGATGCCGCGAAGCTTGCGTGCGACATGAGGCGCGGCGTGTTTCGTTGATCACGAATACGTTGATTTTATCTAGCAGTTCGTGCCCTTATTGACACTTTGACCGCGACGTGAGCCGCCGGTGGTCACGGAAGGGATAATCGTGATGATGCTGACCGACCAGTGGTTGCAAACTCAATTTCCAGAAATTTTCAAAATTAAATGAAGGCACGATCAAGTTTATGTTCTTAATTTTACAATTACTCACTATAATTAACTTTGAATATGAGTTGAGTACAGAACTTCTGTTTAACCCAGCGCCGTCAACATGTTTAAGCCTTGAAATGATAAACGCTTCATGTAGCCGCGTTTGGGTAAGTGCAGGGAGAGCTCAGAGGAGGATTTAGATGCCGAGTGTCGATGAAATTAATGCCGTCATTGCTAACTGTGCCGCTCGAAATGTACCAAGCTAGCATCGTAAGTTCGTTTAAGTTGACGTAGCTTCGTTGCGTGCTCAAGAGCACAAAGCATGAAGCCACCTCTTAGAATTGAAGTTCGTTGAGTGCCTACATTTATTCGGAAAACTCGAAATACAGGACTTTAGTTCTGAAAAATAGAATAGGGCACCGTTAAGTCAACGCAGAAGAACTCACGCTGCCAGCTGTACCGCTACGATGACTTCGAAAGTCGCAAATCCGGCTTGAGGCAGGCATGGAGGCAGCGGGGCAGCGTGTAGACAGTCTAGTCACGAGTGTGTCCATGTTTAACAAGTGGGGACAAAGTTGCGCCAAAATCCCCCGGTTGCGCCGCCCGCCCCGCGCCCAAGGTTCTGTTTTGACCCAAGTTTTGAGTGCCTCCAACAATGCAGAAAAGTCCGTAGACTGGCTTGTGTACGTCCATTACCATGCGTGCCGTGTACGCATTCTTAATTCCCTGCCGCCCTAACGAGACGGGAATGATGCTCGCAGACGAACATCTCGGGCGCAAGTCATGCTTTTTCTCATAGCCACGCGTTTGGGCCGGTTTTCAATTTTCGCCTTATTTTAGCTATAAAATGTGTACGAAGTTCAAGGAATGCATTCAGGCGGTCTACGTACATGCAAATCTCAGTAAAGGAGGTGGAAAAATTGTCATTCGTGGCGTGCTAACGGCCGTTAATATATTCCAGCGGTAAATTGCCATATTTATTTGTGACTAGTGCCATGCCACGTTAAAGACTCTCATAGTTCGATGCCACACCGCATTCTGTTCTGCCATCGTACGAGGGCGAGCTCTTCTAGTTCATACGTCAGAGTTATTAACCAAATTGTTAACACACCAAAATTTTCTGAGGAAATCGAAGCGAATAAATTATAATGCTCTATCTACCTGGGGCGGCATAGGATATTTTTCTTTTTCATATTTTATTTCGTTTCATAAACTTCATCCGTGACTTACCGTTTCTAAGCGCACGAGATCGTGTGAGGGAAAACGCCTTGTGCATAGATTCCGCGTACTATTAATTCCATCGTAAGTGGTGCCCTCATCCCTCCTCTTTTTGGAACACCTATATTGAGGTTGGTTCAGGAGGCATAAACTAAATTATAATTTACAATCAGCCTACTTTCCCAGCTTCAATCGCTTCTGGTGTTTGATTGAAAATTCCAGTAGTACTTCCGTTCGAAGTGTGCACGCGCAATAAATCGATACCTACTGTTACTTGTTATATTCTTGAAGAATATTGCCTAATACTGGTCATAATGGTATTCTTATTTCAGTGCCTAGTTTGGTGAACCATGTTTATTTGGAATAATCGGTGAACTGCAAACACAAACAAGCCTGCGATGCTGGCTCAACTTCCCTGCTCTGCTGTAGTTTCCTATGCATAAGCAGAAATAATTTTATGTCTTTATTTTCCTTGCTTGAATCGCAATCACAAGAGGAATTCAATGAGAATAGCGAGACCTTATGCTTATGGTATAATTCAAATTCATAGAGACATGTAGGCCTACGGCAAGTTTGAGTGAGCTTGCAACGCAATAATGCTGGTGAGCAGAAGTGCAAAATTAATTTCACTTTCGTAATTGCTTCAGGAAAGATATACACATATTGTTTCATTGCTTATCAACTAAGTCCGCAGGTCCACCAACAAGCCTGCATCGTTGTTATCATGTTAATGGTTGAAGCTATTTTCCTGCCACGTATTGAGCTTCTGAAGACCGCCAGAATTAAACTTTGCACAGTTGAGGTGTGCACAGTTTACCTCACTGGGACGTTTTACAACGGTGAGGTGTCCCTGCACTGCTCGGTGCCATGACACGCTCAGTTCAGTGCCAACCGAGAAAGATCCTTTTTATCCGCTGTCTGTTTTCTTCGTGGGGCGAAGAGTGGGCATCACTCTACGGACAAGAAAGACTCTGGCTCTATTCCAGTCGGGTACTCTCGGTATTTTCACCTGAGGATGTGCAGTTCTTCCGGTGGTAATAGAAAACAGACGAGATAAAAAGTAGTGATCAGACGGGAAGCTCATGTACTCTGTGAGCTTGCACCATATTTCACTCCATCGTTGCCTCATTCCCTCCTCTTAAATCAAGAAAGGAGGAACCATTTCTACCACGCTGTGAGAATGGCGTAATTAATAAAAACATTCTTTCAGGATGGTTGAAATCTTTCCTTCTGAAGCGGTGCTTATTTCAAAGGAGTGACCTTTTCTGGTAAAATATGTACTTTTTCTGTTTCTTGGTGAAATTCTGTTTTTTGGGGTTAGGTTTACAACATGCGGGACAAGCTATTTTCCTTCTTTGAAATTTCGTGCCCATAGGGGGATACGATTACATGAATGGGAATTAGCGCTCATAGGGAGAAAGAGCTGTGTGGTCCCGAGCTGAAGATTAGGTAGGCCTAATTTTTATTGAAATAAAATAGGTTTTTGTTTCGTGAAAAATAAAACTTATTTTAGATTCACTGTCGTCCTGTTTTCAGTACCTCAGACTTTCTTCTTCAACTTTTATCTCGTTTCTTAACCTTCCTTCTCAATTTACTGATACTTTGCCCTGGGAATCTTGTACGAGAACATATTTTAAACATAGGTTCTACATCCTTTAAACTCCAAAATCTCACGTTGAGAAAATTTGCAACAGAATGTAAGGAGCTTAAACGTTTTTTCATCGTATAATAAGTACGTTCGACAAAAAATCTAGGTTATTAGCCAATCATGTCTAGCATTATCGCATTTCGACTATTTCAGCCTGCTATGGGGAGACACACCTCGATGTTTTCAAAGTACCACAAATTTATAAATTCGCAACCAAGCTGGTATGCAAAGGTAAATTCAAGAAGAGCGATCATGGGACTCCCCTACTAAATAAACTTGGATGGACTTTTATTCAAGAAAGATACCTCACTCATGAAGCCTAAAACGTATTTCCCTTTTTTCTTTTGCCAACCAAGGCAAATTGAAGAAATAATGTTTTACCGTTCATCTGACACAAGGCGGAAAGCTCTGTGAATATCAGATGCCTCACTGGGGAACAAACCTCCAGAGTATCAAAATCCCTCAAACAATGGAAAAATTTAAAACCAAAATAACTCGTCATTTTGCGTCTCAACACTATAATTGTACGCTGCAGTACATACTGAAAAAGTAGTAACAAATTTCTTTCGCTCATTACCCTACAATGCTAAGTTTTCGCTGCAAAATTTGAGTAGCGTGCATGCGGATGCGATGCGATGCTTGTATACTAGACGTGTTAATGTACATACATAAAGCATTTATTGCCAAATTGCTAAGCCAGCGGTGTGTATTTTTGGAATTCCAAATCTTTTATTAACAACTTGTCACGTCATCTAACACATCACTTCCTTGTATTATTATCCAGCATTCATGTAAGAAATATCATCGATTTGTTGCTGGTTTTAAAGCATTTTCTTTGAGGCAGCCAACTTAATACTATTTTGATATGTTCTCATGAAAAGACACTTTTGCTTTGAGCCATTTCGACCATATTGGTTTGGATATAAAATTATCCAATCCTACCTATTACACAAATGCTAAGCCTCCCGATAACTTTTTTGTACCTATTACACCTTCAACATTATTCTTTGATATCACAGAATTTAAAGCTCATGTCAATGTACGTCGGGAGTGTCAAAAGCGTTCCGCACCATTATCTCCATCTTTATCATTTTTTTTTGTTACAACGATTTATAAAACTTGAAAAACATAATCGAACTTAAAATAATTTGTCACTGGAAATTTTTTTTTTTCAATCTCTTAAACATTGACATGGTCTGTTTTAACTCCCATATATGCTTATCAACAAAGAACTTATATATGAATACATTTAGAAAAAAATATAATTCTTCCTATAGATTAACTTCATTGGATACTAACTGTTTTTCTTATTCACGTCTTATAATGTTGTCTTTAGCTTCTTGCGGCAATTTGCTGTTTCTGAGTATTTCAGGACAGCATTGTTTAGGAAGGTAATTCCACGCATTGCTCCAAGTGTGTTGTAAAATAATTTGGTTAGCATCATGCGACAAACATTTCAAGTTCGGAATACCAGTGAACTCTTTTGTGTCTGCATTATTTATGTAGGAATTATATATATGCGGCGTGATAAAATATTCTCCGAGCTAGTTATTTGGCATACTAGTTGATACTTACCTATAACCGAAAAGATAGTTCAAATGTCGAATTCTTAGTCTTAGGTGCAGAGTTTTTAAATTCATTCATATTACTTTCAAAATAAGTTCCTGTATCGCAAGCTCCTAAGCGTGTATTTCAATTTGGGAACGCACTAACAAAAGCATTTTTCATCAATACGTCACTGGTAAGATTTTTTTATTACTTCTATTTACATGCATTATCAAACTTGAATTAACATAACGAAAGGAATTAATTTTTCCGAATTTCTTTCCTCAATTATTTATTTCAACAATTGAGATAAATATCACGATACCCATGAAATGAACGTTTTTTTTTTCTTTCATACGAAATGGTGCCTTCATCCTTCTTCTCTCTGAACGTCTTTGTTGTGGCAAGGGAAGCTGAAACAAGCTTAAAATCATATAGTAATAATTTTTAAATTGACGTCAGGACTATGATATGTTACAGGGATGAAATATTACCCGAGTGATCCGAACAAAGTTTAATAACACGAACACTGGAAATCTCGAGCTTCATCGTTTCGAAATTTCTTTATCAATCTTGAGTAAATATATTAACTCTGAGTTCCATTATGCAAAAGTTTCTTGATCAAAACCAATGAGAAATACACAGAAAAAATGTACGTAGAGATTTTTATTTGGACAAAATCTTTTATGTATCAAGAAAAATGAGTAATTATGAGATTAAAAATCTAGTATCATTTTACCCGGCCGCATCAGTACTCAAACAACCTCTTGGTCGTTCTTTTGCAATATTTATTATTCTGCAACATATGGCTTACAAGAACGTTTTAAATCACATTAAGAGAGTGGTTTCGTTCAAGTTTTCAGCGGCAGGCAGGGTGTCGAGCGTCTCAGGAGGGCGAGCAAACCAAGAAAATCGTGATCTTACACGCGTTCAGCAGCTGCACCACGTTAATTCCGGATTTATTTATTCCGGATTTGTTTATTTCAATGAAAAATTCAGTTAACACACCGAAATTGGTTAAAATGAAGTTCAATGTTCAACTCAAATTTAGTCAATTGTAGTAAGCAGTTTTGAAAGTAGCAAACATTAACTGGATCGTGCCTTCACTGAGATTTGAGTATTTATGAAAATTGAGTTTGTGACTACTGGTCGGTCAGCAGCATTATGAATATCTGATGGCGCATGTTGAGGTCACATTGAAATGGAAATCATTGGATAAATTTTTAAATTTTTCCTCTGTACATCTGCGGGAATAAACAAGTCTCGCCTCTCCGGTGTGCGCCGTGCAGCGAGTTGCGCTGCCCAGCAGGCAACCGTCCTCACGGTTCTCCTTGGACCATTCCAGCGGGGGAAAACGAGAGGTGAATACATTGCCTTACAACCGAGAATTCCACACTTATTTCTGATTCATTAAAACTTTGTTTAATTGAAAAAAATTTTCTTTTGCAACGTCATTCTGGCCACTTCCAGAGACAATTATAACGTGAATGTACGCACTTGTTTCGAATATAAATTTGACTTTTTCGGAAATTGATGCGGTGCATCTATATGGGTGAATATGTTTCCTAGTATTTGCCCCTAATAGCAAGAGTATCTCGTCGTTGATTTACGGAGTACAAGCGGCCTCCAAATCTTGGTTAAGAGCCCTGTTGCGCTCTGGTTGCTTATTCTTACCTTCAACGTCACGAAAAAACAGCTTTGTTGAATGTAGTGTGTGTCAAACATAAATCATTTTTCTAAAATCCTACGTTTCGCGTGATATTACCCGTTTTTAACACTGATGAAAACTAAGCAGGTGGAGATCAGACGAATTTCGCAGAACGTGTATTCATTCACAGTTAAGTATCTCTTCCACAAATTAGAGGACGTAAGCTCGAGTGAGGAAGTTTCAGTAGAAAAGTTGAGCCAGGAACTACTAATTAAGAGCGACACACCAGTTTACGAACAGACTCATCTAATATATTTCGAACCAACGAGTTGAAGTCACTGACGTGAGTGCAACAGTTCTGAAGTTGACAAATGAAGTTCCTTGCATTAGTGAAGATTTTTCTAACTGGCACCGCAACCCAGAATGAATGATGAGTATCTCACGAGGGCGAGCAAGCTAATGCATTTGAAATCGTGCCGGGCTCCTTTGCAAGCGTCTCGCAACGGTCTCAGGCGATTCAGAATGTATATTTCGATAAAATTTCAATTTGACGTCGACAAATTGTAATGAAAACATTGAGATCAATTTTGGATTGTTTCTTTGACCCTTTTGAGGATTTACTCTCGCTCTCGTTGCAAATACATACCTTTATTACACCTGCTTAACATATAAGTTCTGCCATACCTGCACAATGGCCTACGCGATTGATTTAATCACTAGCGATGATCTCAATGACGCTACTATTGTACCCATGGAAATTAGTGTTCCCGAGGGTGGAGAATGTGAGATCCTGAGCTGAACTGTCACACCAGCCAAGGATGCGGGATTAGTCATTTCTCTATCCAAAATAATGTTTGACACGTATGTGTTACAAATTAAAATTTCAGGTCAATCTGGCACAGAAGTGCACATTTATTCAGTGTAAGTGTGGCATGGTGTTCAGAGCTGAGGTATCGGCACCTCTACAGAGCTGAGGGTCCAGCCCCTCTACAGAGCTGAGGGTCCAGCCCCTCTACAGAGCTGAGGGTCCAGCCCCTCAACAGAGCTGAGGGTCCAGCCCCTCTACAGAGCTGAGGGTCCAGCCCCTCTACAGAGCTGTGGGTCCAGCCCCTCTACAGAGCTGTGGGTCCA
>JACJUY010014592.1:0-17289 GCA_014220935.1 Platorchestia sp. MABIK | reverse complement strand
GCACACGTTCAGATAACCTGGTCGAAGCCACAAATTTAAGCATAATCTAAGTTCTATGGCTTGCATTATGCAAACGAGGCTGGATTCTAAAGCATTCTATTTATTTGCTTTTCAAGACGTCTCTTGATAAGAATCTAAAAATATTGGGTTGCGAAATCAGTATCGTGAACGAGAGCTTGATGATGATTAATAACTGTAATGATGATCATCTGGCCCGGGAACTAGTCTGCGAAATAAACTAGTAATAACGGGTGCATTTGTTTGTGCAGGTGGCTTATGCCGTTGCTGAAGAAAGGCAGCAAAGAGGACCTGACCATAAATGACCTGTATGAGGTGGAGACGCGTGATGCTTCCGCTGCTCTTTGTGACAAGATAGAGAGGTAAGTGGGTCCCTTCAAAAATCCTACTTGACCGTCGATGAAACTGTGGATGTCTTCGGGCTTGCATGCATGAATATGTATTCAATATCAAGGTATTTGTCTGTATTCCAAGAAGCTATAAAAAACTGTCAGGGTTTTTTCAAAACTTTGAAGAGACTGTAGAATTAAAATATTGTGGGATGAGTTGGACAGTGTGCTCAATAAAAATTAATAAATTTAACTGCTCTGTCAGGAAGTTTATCTGTAAACATGGTAAAAGATACGACACATTCTCTGAGATGAGCATTTCTGTTAAATGCTATCCATTACAATGTCTGATCATTTCGGAGGAATAAACTAATTAGTAATTAACACCTTTTCTGTTTTTTGGTGTGCGGCAGCTTTATTGCCTTATGCTGTAGCAATTTTTTTGCAAAAGAACAAGTTGTATTTGTGGTTTGGTAGCAGAACATATTTCTTGCAGTTTGGAGGCGTTACCGAGCCACAATCCTGGTTCTCTCTAGGTATGAATGTGTTGGTTCTAAAATGCAAATTTATTTTCATTTATTTACTCGTTATTCCCATTTCGTGTTTCGATTAATCAGGATTGTGAAAAATGAGTCATCAGACTGAACTAACGGTGCGTTTTTGTTTGCTCATGGCTGTATTTTAACTAAATTCTTAGAATCAATCATGATTTTATTTTTAATCATAAGCTGCGTTGAATCGCTCTTCTGAAAATGTCGAGTGACGCTCCTTATACGAGTACTTCTGTGTACATTGAACTCGGTAGTTTGAAATATGACATTGGAATGAACAAGCACTTTAAAACAGTTGACAGTTGAATTTTTCTACGCACAAATGATTTAGTTTTATGACTTGAAGAGTGGATACCTTGTGGTTGAAAATTTCAGTCGATATCGGGCTTGGCCCAAAACAGTGATGGCAGCGGCGGAATGAAATTACATTTCTGTAGCATGATCTTAAATAATTACCTTGACCTTAAATAAGCAGGAAATCGTACGTGTACGTACATGATTTTGAACCTTCCATGATAAATGGAGGTGAAGTGTCGAAATCCCTTACTCTGTGTTTTAATTATTGAAACCATGATTTCAATAATTCTCTTATGTCAGAGCATGCCCGTTACATACTTGATGTTGATGAAGGATGGGTGACACCGGAGATGAACTCATCGTAAAACTGTTTACGACTATTACTGCAAAGTACGACAGTCCGGATAGTAATTCTTATGGCGGGATTTAAGTTAATGTTATGAAATTTTTCATTTTTTAGAAAACAAACATTTAAACCCATTGTTGAACTACTTCTGATGCTCGTCATTCATGCGAAATGTATTTCGTTATTGTCACACACCTTGATAAAACAAATTTGATTTTTTTCAATGAAAGAGATTTGGTAATTCTTTATTTTAAGGCTATGTATCTTATGACAACTGCAGAAAATTTGCACTTGTTTGGGTTGCGCTTGAAACCCGAAACACTGATTGGAAATTTTATTCGATTTGAAAAGGACTAAGCCCAGGGAAAACTGTAAATAAAAGGGCAATCGTTTTAAGCTTCATGGCGCATCAGTGCCTCAGATAGTGATAGAAATTCAAACCGAAGCAAAACTTCGTATCACCAGCATTTTGGGAAGATGAGTGGCGGAGCTTTCTTTTCGAATGACGGTTTCATCAGAAAAACTGAAGAAGGTACCCTGTGATTTCAAAATATTCGAGACAAATTTGTCTTACGTTGGATTGCACAAAATATTTTGAATGGCTGAGGAAAACAATAGATGATTTAAATTAGTAACTACTGGTCATGTGCTTATGGGCTTTAGAAAACGTTCTGGACAGAATATAAAAATCATTTTGTTTCGTTGCATCTTTGAACATAACGCCGAGCACCTTGGGTGTAAATTTCCCATTTTCTTTGTACTTACTAAACGGTCCTTCTCTTCGCAATAATGAAACCGTCTTCGCTATGGCTAGAACGTCTCAAAAAAGTATTATGATGAGAATGTTCATTAAATATTTTACGTCGAGAGTGTCATCTGTTAATATTTTCGAGAAGCAGCTGCTCATTTGGCACGATCATTTTAAAACTATTTTTGCAGATTACTGCATTTTAAGGTAAAAGGTTTTTTCAGGCATGACAAACTGACTTTTCGAATGTTTGCTTGTCAATGACTCTGTGACAGCGTTCGACAGAAAATATCACGATGAACTTAGAAAAAGATCAGCTTCTGGCTAATACTTTTCGTCCTAGATCATATTCTTGTAATGATCAGGAGTATTTCAATTTTGCTTTGGCAATATGATATTAACTGCGAAGAATAGTCATGAGGGTAGTACTATCAGAAGTGAGTGCAGCCTGGAGAAACTTGAATGAAAATGTGTGTCGTAAGTGAAATGTTTCAAATACTTCTAGAAGTCGTTAAAGCTAATGATATCAACTGAACAGGATATAACACGAGATCTCTACGCTCATATCATTGTAAAAAGTATTTTGCCTATGTATGGATGTTATACTCTACTATTTTGCACTTTTATGCAAGCATCTCTGATGCCCGTTTCATTTTATGTGAATATTCAATTTTTTCTTACTATTTCTATGGTAATTCATCTGAGACATTGATGATAAGTTGAACTCATAAGGAGGGCTCAGCTGTTACACCTCTCCCCTCGCCCTCCCACCGCAGGTATTGGAACGAGGAGCGCGCGCGTGCGGCGAAGAAGGGCGCCAAGCCGAGTTATGCTTGGGCGCTGGTGCGCTGTTTTGGCTGCCGCTACTTCGCCTTGGGCTTGCTGGCCGCCTTCGAGGAGTGCATCTTGAAGTACAACTGTTTTTTTCTCAAATTATTTACACTCGTTGTATTTTCCTCTCAACGCTCGCTGTATTCGTGAAATCTTATTGTGTGTCATTGTTTCGTGAGTCGTGTACCATACATTTCAGCACATTTTATCTCATTCCACTACATTTTTTTAGTGTCCGGATGCGATGTGATTGTTTCTCTCAACCATTTGTTTCCACTATTGACATGGGTATAACTCCATGCTGAAAAGTGTCTACATCCTTTCTCTCTTTGATTTCTCTCACCAATATTACATTTTTTTCTGAAAAGAAAGTGGCCGCCTTTCTTTAATTTTTGGCTATTTAACACGAATTTTCACCATTAAAATTCGTGTTCACTGATCTAAAATCTGTAAAGGATGGATATTGTAATCTCTGTAATTTTATTTTTGAAGAGTGATATCATTTTTATGGTTGGGAGGCCGAAACTAACATGTAATCTAACTACAGATACTTCTCTAGCATGGGTTCCGATTGTATTATTGGAAAATGACCAGTATTGTGAATTTTAGAATATCACAAAAATTCCTATCATAGACAAACGTTTAAAATTTCATTCTGGATCTTTATCTTGAATCCTTATCGTTTCTCTGCAATTTTTATCGCCTTAATTAATAAGCGCACATCTTTGATGTGTTCATTTTGTTTTGAACTGACTGATGAAATGAAGTGGTTTGATAATCTAAACAAATGATTATCTTATATTTTGTTCCTTCTGATTATGCGGCCACATATTGTCCATGTATAAAGGTGGGTTTTTCATTTCTTTGCCAGTGCTCTGTCCCCAAGCCCACGTCATCCAAATCAGTAAAATATTCACTTTCAGGATCGGGCAGCTAGCCCTTCTTGGGTTGCTCATCCTAAGCCTGAGCGGCCACCCAGGTCTGGATGAGCGGTGGATGACTTGGACGTTTGCGTCGGGCATCGTACTGAGTTCCCTCATCTTCATCTTAATTCATCCTCCATTCTTCTTTGGAACTTCGCATATCGGCATGCAGATTCGTATCGGTAGCTGCGCACTGCTCTTTAGAAAGGTATTCTTTGGTGCTCTTTTCTGTTCTGATTTCCTTCTTAAACCAAGCTTTGTTCGGGAGAGATAAGGAGTCATGAGTCGTGACAGCCAAGATAACCAACAGCAATTCTGTGGTGTTGTTATTTTCCAAGTACATGTATAATTTCTTTTATGCTGAAACTATTGTTACATAAAGCAATTTCGATAAAATTATTACTTTCTATTCAATTCGTTGGCTTTTAGTTAGGGGTTGCCATACTATACCTTTATGAAATATGCTATTCAGTACATTTAGATTGCCTCCATATTTTCTTCTTAATTAATGATCAATTGGGGATGAATTTGTCCTGCTACTTCGCATGATCAAAGCTCTTTGAACCGCCATGGTGGGCATCTGTTTCATTTTATATAATTAATTTTCCGAAAATCTTCAGCAAAATCAAACTACCCTTATTCTTCTAATTGCGTGTTTCCACTCTTTTTTGTAATATAATCTAATGGTGATATTTTGGCTTCACCTTCACTGGACGTATCCTTAACCTCGGCTTTTATTTAGAGCAACGCAATAATTATGTTCTAGAAACATGAAGAAAATGATCTTTAGAATCTAATGATCGACTTTTTATGCTGAACACGACTATATCTTTAAGCTAAAGAATTTATTCTCCGTTATCCTTAGATCGTAGCTGTACCTCTCTCATTTTTTAAGATGAAAGTTCAAATTTGTTTTTAAAATTCATTGATACTATTTCATATAATTCTGTTCTCAAATATTCCGATGTAACGTGAAAGGAAAGAATTTTGGGGAAACATTTATTTCTCCGAAACAAAGTGCAATCTGTGATTTTATAAAAACTGCAAGTGCCATTTTCTGAAGGTTTGAAATGTTCAGAATATTTACATTCAACTCTGCACCCTAGGTTAGTCTCATCAATGAAAATTTACTTCCTTTACACGTTCGCATGGAAGTAGCTTCAGGACTGCATTATACAGTGCGTCCATGAAAGTATTATTTTTCAACTGCGCATGACTACAGGCCTTGCGGCTGAACAAGTCCGCACTATGCAACACCACTGTGGGACAAATGGTCAACCTCCTTTCCAACGACGTCAACAGATTCGACACTTCCGTCGTTTTCCTCAACTACCTCTGGGTAGGCCCTTTGCAGGTGAGAAGGTAGGCTCTCCTCTATTACCTCTCGGTCGGTCTTTTAATGTGAGTGAGCAGGCTTTTCTCTTCTACCTATGGATCGGCCCGTTGTAGATAAATGGTAGGTTTTCAACTTATCTCTCTAAATATATAAGCCCTTTGCTGGCGAGTGCGCAGATTGTGAACTACCTCTAAGTCAGCTTTTTGTAAGTAACAGAGTAATTTCCTTCGACTGTCTCCGTGCCGGCCCTCTGCAGACAATTTGAGTGTGTTTTTTATCAACTTCAGGATTGGTCTCTTGCAAGTCAGAAGGCACTTTTTCTTCATACACCTCAGAGTTGGCTCTTTTATTGCAGGTGAGGATAAAAGTTTTTAATGTGATTTGTGTACAAAAAATATCCTAAAGAGTTAGTGCGATGACTGTTGAAGCGATCAGACCCCTGTAAAATATTGAGAGTTTGGACTATTTTTAATTGAAAAACTTCAAAAAAAATTAGAGCTCTATTTGAATGTAGAATGAAATACGTACTTCATTCACGTTATAACTGCGGAAAATTAGTGACACATAAGAAGTCCCACGAACTACAACAGAGTAATAAACAAAAGAAACCCCTTACTAAAAAGGACATGATGATAAGTTAAACTCATAAGGAGGGCTCAGCCGTTACATCTCTCCCCTCGCCCTCCCACCGCAGGTATTGGAACGAGGAGCGCGCGCGTGCGGCGAAGAAGGGCGCCAAGCCGAGTTACGCTTGGGCGCTGGTGCGCTGTTTTGGACATTGTCCTCACGTTGTTACGTGGGGACAATGTCGTAAATGTTCTAAGGATGCGCTTAAATGAGGTCGTGGCGTAGAAAACTCGTTAGGCGGAAATCTTCAAGTCAGGCTGTCACTGTTATGATGAATCATAGCACATTGTGCATTGATATATCGCTTTCTCAAATCGAAATTAATTTAATCCCCCATGCCCTTTAGTACTGTGCTTACTGATCAAGAAATAAGTTCTGAGACGCGTGGTTGCTAGAGGGAGAAACTAACTTTCTGCTTGTATCCATAGGATTCCAGCCATCTCGGAGCAAATCGGCTCTGCCTAGCGTTGGCAATAGTCGTGATTTCATAAATCTCATTGGATTTCAAAATATTTGCTTTCCTTCCAAATTCTGTAAATTGATGTCTAATTAACATCTCACACAACACTTACACTATTTGACTCATTATTCTTGTTTGCTTATATACCTCACTAATTGGTGCAAAATAACACCACAATGAGACGCTGAAGACCGCTTACTTACCTCAGCTGGCAATCGTGACGGGGATCATGTGGTATTTGCTGGGTGTTGCCTGCTTCGCGGGGCTGGCCGTCATCGTGCTCTTCATTCCGCTCCAAAGTGAGTTTATTTTAATTTCACGAATTTCAACTCATATTCTTGTAGCTGCATTTGAATTAGAGTTCTCGGAAATTTTTTTTTTTTTTTCATTCCGCTCTATAATTAGTTTTTCCATACTTCTGTGTTATTCAGTGTTTTTTTTCGTAAATATAGATAACTGGTATTCCATAAATTAAAATAGTATCTTCACTTATCGGCGCTCTATGTAAAATGCTAGTTTTCCAAACTCAAAATTAGCCAAATACTGTAGCAACAGAAATTTATACAAATAAGCTAAGTGTGTGGAGGATGCCCCGACTTCCTTTAAGGGGACCGAACGGTTTTTTCTCATGAAATTTCAAAAAATTAATAAAAAATACTTCAGGAGCGAAGTAAGATCGAAGGGATTCACAACATGCTTAAAACATTTGAATGGACGTTCAGAGCCCGAAAAAATTTTAAATTTGGATGTGAATAAGTCCTTGAGTAAATTCAATTAATCTTAGATGTATTGCAATTTTTAATAAAGTCGATATACGTACATTTATCAAAGATGCCGGAACCTCTGTCAGTGATTTCCACAAGTGAACATTTCTTAAGTTTATGTACTGTATTTTTGTACTCAGTTGCTAAGTTATTTTTATTGTCAAATATTCTTTATCGAAGTTTCACTCTACTTCCAGGCCTTATGGGCAAGATATTCTCGCACCTGCGCTCACAGACAGCGAAGCGGACGGACTCCCGAGTGCGGTTAATGAACGAGATCGTGAATGCGATACGCGTCATCAAAATGTATGCCTGGGAGTATCCCTTCGCCGAACTTGTAAAGAAGTACAGAAAGTGAGTCTTTTGAACAACAGTCGAACCTCGAGTTACACGATATCAGGATTCACGAACCTCAATTAGCGCGGATGGGAATTATTTCTAGTTGTCCTTCGCTTTAATCAAGTATCAGATTGGCTCGGTAACTGAGATGTATTTTTATTCTTTCAAATTGAGGTTCGCATTCGATGACGTATTTCAAAGATCAACGGCACTCCTAATTTTTCGTTTCATACATAAGGTACTGAGTTTTTTGAAAGAAAGTTTGGGGTCAGATTTTTGCCAGAGTAACCACAGGCAGCATCGCCAAGGTAACAAAAGAAAAAATCCTGCCTGCTGCACTGTTACGTCGGTATTAGCTTTTAAAAATCCGTACATTTGGAACCATTTAAAAAGAAGTAAAACATTCTGTCTCGTGCCATTAATGACATCGTAACCGGACTGCGCAGGTCGGAGATAGACATGGTGATGCGCACCAACTACTGCGAGGCGGTGAACGTGTCTCTGTATTTTACATCTGAGAAGCTGATGGTGTTCCTCGCCCTGCTCACCTACGTGCTTACTGGCAACGTCCTCACTGCCGAGAAGGTGGCTTCATTGCTGCTGCACGCTTGTGTTGTTTGTAGTGTGTGTGTTGAGTGTGTTAAGTTCGACGTCGGTAGGGTATGTCGTGCGTTTCACTCATGGGATAAACTAAGGTGCTTGCTCATTTTGATGTTTTTTAATTTTGTATGGATTCATACCCGATACGTGTTGTTATTTTCTGTTATTGTATTAATTACCGGATGAATGAATGTTAAGCATAAAATATTAGAATTTGCTTCAATTTTTTTAAATTCACACCTAGGGAGAAAATAAGAGGCCCCACACTGATGATGCTCAATGATAGCACCTATGATGTGGGAGAGATCTAAAGCATTTTTTGTACGTTAAGAGGATTATTTTAGGAGTCAAGCGCTTTTTGTTTTGCACACCCTCGGCTGGGTTCAACAGTAATCTGTAAGGATACATTTATCGAAGAACTTCTACCTTCAATATACACATTTTAGTGAGGATGAACTCTGAGAAAATCAAACATTCTCTTATTTTCATGTCCGAATAAGATTGCCTCGTTCGACTTGAATGAACGCTGTTGAACGCTTGATATTGGCTAGTTAATATTTTTTCAATATTGCTGAAAACTTTCAAATCTACAACATATGTGGTCAACGTTTTAATCTTAAACGTATACATGCATGGCATCCCATGAGAAGGCACCATAACTATTTCTTCTGACTCTTCACGCAGTGTAAAATTATGCACGTATATACTACTAGACGACTGACCTCAGCGTCCGCAAGCCGATAGCATATTTTTGGACTCGAATTTTTGCCTTTATTCCTAAAACTCTGGCCCATCCAACGCTTTATCTAACCGTAATATTTACAGGTATTCGTCACCAGCGCCATGATCAACACCGTGCGTCATGTCATGACGTTACTATTCCCCATGGCAATATCAAAGGGGTCAGAGACGCTTATATCTTGTCAGCGGTTGCAGGTACTATTTCGTTCTGCTTCTTTTTCTCAACAGACGCAGTTTCTCAACTAGACGCTCCTTAAATGTACAGCTGCACAGCTACAAATGCAAGATTAGTTGCTTACAATTCTTGAGGATTTGCTGGCACGCCAACATAGGTTCACAGTATATAAAGTTTCATGAAATCATGTCCGGAAAAGAAAAGTATGCTTCACGTATTGTCATTTAGTTGCGTTTTATACTAAGCAAGTTAACAGTGGAAATTCATTTAAACATTGTACTTCATTCTCAGACATCCGTAGTTTTTTTCTCGAACAATTCCAAAGACAGAATTAAAGCGTAGGCAAGGACTACTGCATATGTAAGGACATAAAGTTTGAATGTATAAATGAGCAAGAAAGCTGATGTTCGAGCGAACTGATTGATTTGGTTGTATATTTCTCGCGTGAATAAGTAGGTGGTATTTCAAAATTCAAATGGTAAACATAAAGTTTAGGTAGACGGTGGTTGTTTCTGCATCTCATATTTTAATTTCCGTAGCATTGGGCAGACCAGAGGGTCATGCGCCTATTAGGTTGGGATTTCCATCACTCAGTCATTGTTTCATGTATTCTTTCAACTCAAATATTGACAAGATTTTCCTTCAATATTTTTCGACGAATTTTTCATTCATTTACTCATTTTAATGCTGAGTCCAAGGTTCTTATGATCATTTTATGAATGGGTTTAATAATTCATTTAGTTATAATATTCGATGTAATTAGTGAAAGTATTACGGATACCAATGCGTGACATTCTGATATTGTGCGTGTACTAATGTGCTGCCTAGTGTTTTTGCTATCCAGAGTATGGTGTACATTATATTGTAATTAGTATAGTGTAATAAGTGCAATTATATTCTTACGAGTTGGCTTCCTATGAGCCATTACGTCTCATTTTTTACGGCAGGAATTTTTTGCGCTGGAGGAAATTTGTGACAACCACAGTATTGACCACGTGGAGGACATCGGACCCAATGAGGTACGTGCAGCTCTTCTTTCTTCATACAGCTATAACATGAGTTTAGGGGAGTCTTCTCTAGTTTTCTCAGCAGATAATAGAGAGCTTCCTGGATAAGTCGTCTTACTTCTTTCAAACGTATGGAGGCAAATATCGCCTAAAAGTCTTTATTTCCTTTCAAATTGTCTGTTTAATGTAGTTGTCCCTTTAGTTTTTGTTCTTGAGTAGCGTTATGTAAAAACTTGATGCTCTGTTCATTTTTAATAAATAATTAATAGTGTTATTATTTGATATCAAGCAGTGACTGAGAATGATTAAAACGAATAAATACATACCTAATTGGACTGCAGATCGCGCCATTCTTCAAAACCTGTCGAACACGAAACACTGGTGGTTGGAAAGAAATCGAATTATTTCAGTCGAATGTGCAAGGTAATATGATCCTTGTGACAAGCTGCACTGACAAAACCACAAAATTAGTGCCTACGTGTTTTTTTAAAACGTCATGCTTATGGTGACTTACGTTGACTGAGGTGGTATTCTTGGCTGCTCTCGAAATATTGGAGCTATTGTCGCTCCTTTTATTTTAGTTCGTTGACTGTCAGGACTTGCCACATTGTGTTTACTTGGCCTCGTCAGTGAGCCTTTAGGACCTGATGAATTGGTTATCTAACAAGCAGTGTATCGTACAGTGAAAGATAGTATGGTCATTTCATGAGATTTGCTTTTCGTAATTTTTATTTCTTTCTGATGGGAGTGTTCGAAACACCCTTGTAGCAACTTTGTATTTGTTTTTCAGTTTTTCATCTCAATGGAATGATATTTAGTAAAGCACGTTCTCCTCCTCCGTATGTCTGTAACTCCATTGAAAAAATAGTAGAAAAGCACTTTCATTCGAAGCGAGATCTGTTACCTGCAGTGATTTCTTCTAGTTCACACCCCTCTGGCCATTTCTTTTGTACAGCAAATAAACCTTATTTTCCGGTTTTACAGCAATGATAAATTTAATTTACGATCTGAAAGTAAATTTTATTTTCTGCTCATATTTCACCTTCCAGTTGTTTACGCATTTTCTCCCTCATGTAGACCGCTGGCGTAGAGATACGCGATCTGACAGCTCAGTGGACGGAGGAGGGCACGGTGCCGACGCTGAGCAACATCACGGCTGCAGTGCGGGCCGGTGAGCTGCTTGCTGTCGTTGGACCTGTCGGCGCCGGCAAGGTTGGTATCATGTGTGATGTTTTTGGTATTGCCGAAAATATATTCTGAAATCGAGTTCGAATATGCTTTAGCAACCATAAATAGGTAGATGTCGAGTACTAGTCGGGTTGAAACGGGCCCCATCTGGATTCTGAGAAGCGGCAAGCCGATGCTTCTGAGAAGTATTCTTAGAAATGGCTGCAGATACTTCATTGAAATTCACCAAAATATATATGATTTATTAACTACGTTCTAAAAATTAACGGAACTGAGTTCGATACGGATTCTAATGCTACAAGAAGGATAGTTTTCACAAAAAAAAATGCATTACAGAAATGGAAATAGAAATTTGAGTCGCTCTTCTACGTGAGACGATTTAGTCTTTGCGGATCTTAGGAAAACCTTCGTGTTTTGTTTTGTTTAAAATGATTTTAATTTGAGTTAGACGTAAGAAAAAATTGATTACGTGATTTTGTTACGTGGCACTGGATGAGAAACTTTAAATATAGAGCGCTTGCTTTTTTCACATATTAAGAATGAAATTTGCTTTACCCACGTCAATGATAGCATCTGTCGTTTACATCTTTTCAAGCTCCAGATGTGCGACGGAGAGCCTTCAGCTGTCCATTCCCTTTCATGCCTTGTATATTTCTTCTATGTCTTCCTAACCTTTGTTTTGTGTTTTTGTTACAGACACTCTATTCCCCTGCCTCATGATATTTACTGTATGTTTTGTTGTTTGGAAAAAGCTTACCAGAATGTGATTTCGAGCTGCAAAAATAGGCAAAAACGGCGATTCTGCAGAAATACAAACAAGTAACAGAGCCATTGTCAGTGCATCTCGTTGATTTACAAGCCTTCACTTTATAATTTTTTACGTTGTTTGTAACAAGTCAAGCCGCAGGTTGTGCAATCCAGTCTCATCGACAATCTCTAGTAAAAAAATTTGGTTGCTGGTTGCAATTCTCTAGGGTTTTCCGTTGACCAATATCAGCAATTTTGCTTATTCACATAGCCATGCAGATGAAAATGGGCTTCGTCTGATGTGATGATCATTGTAGAGTCGTCCTGAAGAACATTGAACATGGGTTCACAAAATTGCTGACGTTGAACGGCGTCAGTCGGAAAGAAGTTCTGGACGAGCATAATCTTTTTGGGATGGAACTTACAATGATTTTTCATGATGGTTTGAAGGCTCCGATGCGAAATTCCAAGTGCTTGGGTGCGACGTCTCGTTGAACGTCGTGGATTTCTTTCGACGGAATCCCAAACACGATTAACATTTTCGGGTGTCACAACAGTTAAACACATGACGAAAATGACCCACTTGGAAATTGAGCGGTTGTTTGGGAGAGTTGCACGAGGGGCAAGGTTGAAATGTGTCCGGAAGGCGCGACGCGTGGCTGCAAGCCATTCATTATTGCAGAAAAAAGGTCTCCACGGCAAACGAACGATGCTCAACACTCCAACGCGTCATGGTAACTAAGCTTCCCGCCTTACGCTACAGAATCAGCGGTGAAACAACCCTCCACCACAAGCCATGCCCATTACATAGGTGGTCGTTTGGTCTCCGCCACCCTATAGAATAGTTTTTGTTTTGTTACGAGCAGCTTATTTTTTCACTTCACGGCTTTTTTCACCTCACGGTTTTTTCAGCATCTATTCCTTTCTTCTTTGTCTGTTTACTTGCATCTTGAACTTCTTCCGATCGTGCTGCTCCTATGCACTAGGTATGAAGACACACCTTGTGAATGAATTTTTGGTTCCTGCATTCCTAAAAAATCTTCCTCTTTCTTCTCTTGAGAACATGTTTATTAGGGTTAGAGAGGTTTGAATTAACTTCTAATCTATAAAATCAAATGTTTTCCACCACAATAACGTTTGTTGTATGATGCTACAGTAAATTTTTTAATCCCGTTGTATAAAGTTGATTTTATACTGTTGAGTCATCATTGTTGAGTCAACAGTTTCCTGTGTTTTATTTGTGGTTTTCCACCCAAGCTCTGAGTCAATATTTTTCCTCGATAACTGGACATGTTTGCCACGCCCCCAGAGCTCTTTGCTGCATTGCATCTTGGGGGAGTTGCCGGCTCAGGGTGGCAGCGTGGTGGTCAGGGGCAAGGTCGCCTACGCCTCGCAGGAGCCCTGGATCTTCTCCGGCTCCATCCGGCAGAATATACTCTTCGGCAGAGACTACAAAGAGAAGAAGTACAGCGAAGTCATCAACGGTAAAACTGAGGAGTCATCATCTCGTGCTCTTTGGAATGGGTGTATTTTAGTACTGTTTTAAATAGCTTCACTTTATTGGCATTTAAAATAGGTTCATTTTAGTGCATTTTAAAATGGGTTGATTTAAGCACCGGTCGAATCAGTGAAGTTTGACGTCATTCAAAATGGATTAATTATAGCACCGTTTACGAGGGATTAATTTTAGCGTCCGTAAGAGTGAGCGATTGTAGAGCAGTTCAATTTTATTTTTTTTTTGTGCTGTGTAAAACGATGTGTTCAGTGCTGTTTAAAATGAATTGATTACACAGTAAACGTGATGCAACAGTTCTCAAGACACGTGATACAGCATTACACAGTACACATGATGCAGTAGTACACAATACACGTGATGCAGCAGTACACATTACACGTGTTGCAGTGTGCGGGCTGGAGTCTGATCTGGAAATGCTGGCCGATGGCGACCGTTCGCTGGTGGGCGAGCGCGGCATTACACTCAGCGGCGGACAGAAGGCGCGCGTCAACCTCGCCAGGTCAGTTCGCAGCTCGCCGTTGTACATCTCAATTCAGTCAGTCTGGTTCAGTCTTTCTTGTTTCTCATGGCTCAGGCAAGATCCGTAGGGTGAAAAACAGAAATTTCACCTGCCATAAGGCCCGTCTACACTATCCAATTTATCGTCAATGACAACCACCCCGAAATGAGAACAAAAACTTTTCTGAATCGTGTCCAGCCTACGTTTTTGGCGGCGTGAAGTTGTCCAGCGAGCAGTAAGTAAACAAACATGATTGCTTCACGAGTCAGTTCCAGTTAATAAATGTATGTTATTGGTAAATTTGATTTGTTGGGAGTGAGTAAGCATAATTTATCTGATTCAGTTAATCTTGATTCATCAGTAAAAAAGATGTTTTGGAAATTTATTTTCATACATCTTTCTTCCCATTCAACTCCTTTAGCCTTGTGAATTTTGTTGCGAGGATGCGTTTTTGTTGGACTCTTCACCTTACCTTGAGTGTCAAAAATCTTGCACCTCGTTCTTTTTCCCATTGCTGGTATTCCTGCAGCTTCAAAAATTCTTCTGCTAGTTGAATGAGGTTGTCGAACCATCTAGTTTACGGATATTTCCCTTCGTTAATCTCTTTAAGTAAGATTCTTTGAGATTTTCCGATTTGTTTTGCCATTTACCACGCATGCTTTTATTTTACGACGATCTCGACCCATTTTCTTCAATATTTCAGGCGTACACATTTTGTCATCAAGCATTGCAGTGTTTTTCGCTTGATCCAATTCTGTTAAATCAACTTTTTTCTCCATTTTAATGACTATTTTTTCTTATTGAAAAGTCAGAATGAACGCTTGTTGAAGGTCATTCCATTAAAGTAACACAAAATATTACTCGATTATTATGTATAACATTTTAGATCACTGTAAGCGATAGAAAACAATATTTTTAAAATATGTTGAACAATTCCAATGCGTAAATTCATAAAAATACTTCGTTTATTTGAAAAAAAACAAGCTTTACATAATCCAGGTGACTCTCTGTATAAAGATTATAGTTGAAAAGTGAACTCAGGAACCAAACACACGCAACACATTCATTCATTATGGTAGCCGAAGCAACACTACACAGATCCGTTACTAAAGATCACACATGGAGCAAAGAAACCGGAAATGGTAAAACAATTTTTATCGCACATTCAGAATTACCATTTTTGATCTAGTATACATCATATTCTATTATTTGAGTGGCAAAACATTTATTGACTGGTCATTAAAGTCAGCTGTGATATTGAAAATCATTGAAATTGAAAACTCGCTGTGTCATGTTTTTAATAGAAATTTACGTCGTAGATCTTATTGAATAAAATTCATCGTTGTCCCATGTTCACTTTTACGTATTGTGCCTTTTCATTAGTAGTGGTTATCATATAATTCTGTTTCTCCATGAATATGATAGGTTTCTCTCTGTATACGACATCGTCTGCAGGGATCTCATTATTATTTATCAGCTGCGTGATTAAGTCGTTCTTTCTTGTAAAAGATATCGCTGTTGTTCTAGTAGAGCAAAAACTTAACGAACTGCTAATGTACGCTTAAAATATTTTCATGTTGCTATTTTGCTGCGGGTGTCAGGGCTGTGTACATGGATGGCGACGTGCTGCTGCTGGACGATCCCCTGAGTGCTGTGGACACGGTCGTGGGCCGCCACTTGTTCCGACGCTGCATTCAAACCCACTTGCGCTCAAAGGCCGTCATCCTCGTCACCCACCAGCTCCAGTACATCCGCACTGCCGACAACATCCTCGTGTTGAAAGAGGTATCCAATTTGGGCATCGCGGAACGAAAAGAGTTTCACCTCAAACTGAACGTAAATGTCCAGACGTTTTAACTTGGTGTTCCTGACAGTCTGAATTGTTTCTTAGGCACTGGTGTAAGCTAACCGCATGTGATGAATTTAAAAAATTTTATGAATTCATATGTATGAGTTCCGTTGTCTAGTGCTAAGCAGCTGGTAATATGCAAATCAAGAAGTATAATGATACCGTGTTCGCGTCCTTGCAGGGACGTTGTGAGGCCCTGGGCAGTTACAGCCAGCTGGTAAACAAAGGTCTAGACTTCATTTCGCTACTGCAGGAGGAAAAGCCTCTAGTAGACGTCACTCACGACGCCATTGCCAACAGCATCCGCCGTGAGTTGCGTCGTCTTCGCTGCATTGCTTGAAAAAAATTTTCGATGCGTGCTAGTTGCTCTTTGGCCTGATCTTGGCCTTATGGGATATAGTCTGATGGGTTTCGTATATACGATAACGCCTGACAGCACTCTGTGACACGGAGCTGTGGCATCACTGTGGTCTTGAAAATGAGGAATATGAAGACCCTTTGGTAATAGGCGTGAAAGCAGCTGCTGGAACAGATACATTTCGAGTGCGATCAAAATTCCTTGGAATATGTCTGTTAAAGAGCAAAATTTTGCTGTCAAAAAATTCCATCGAATCTTTTGCTACTGTAATATTTGTTTTCCAAATTTTTTTTCACAAAATCATCAGTATTTTCCTTCTTATTTTATATTCAATACCGAGGGTCATGCAGAGAGTAGAAAAAGTGTATATTACACTCACACGATCTAAAGTCCAGTCTTGTCGGTCACAATGCACACACAGGTACGAGTAAACTTATGTTGAATGGAAGTTAAAAAATATACCTAAAATATTAGTTCCATGCCTGTTTTGAGGCAGATCGTATTATTCTTCACTGTAAGTGAGGGCGATCCTCATTTTCACTTCCATGTAAACTTGCTCTCCTCGGAAGTTAATGCTGCTATTTCGTGCCTCAAGCTTATAACAGCGGGCTCGCAGAAGTAGCGCAAGTAACCGTCCTTGTTCTTACTGGGTGTAAATGCAATACTCGATTGGCTGTACTCGATACCATTAAAGATTTCACACTCGGAAAGCCAGGCATGTGTTCTCGTCTTGTTACTTTTCTCAGAGCAAAGCAGACGTAAAGTCTGTTCCACCCAATATTCAAAAGAGAAAACAAAAATCTGAGGAATGTCTTAAATATTGTTCATCTGACCTGGGGCAAAAAGCTTTATCAGTTTCTGAATTTCTATAGTGGAATGAGCTTTTTTCACCATCATAAAAAACTCTCAAAATGTAGAAGAATTCACGGCGAACGTTATGCCATTTCGCATCTCTGTCATTAAGAATAACGCATTTTAAGTAAAAAGGAGAGAACTAAAAATACCGTATAAAACATTTACTCGAATTAAAAATTGCAAGT
>JACJUY010014591.1:0-17290 GCA_014220935.1 Platorchestia sp. MABIK | reverse complement strand
GATGGTGAACATGACAGCATGGAGCGATATGATGGTGAACATGACAGCATGGAGCGATATGATGGTGAACATGACAATGTGGAGCGATGTGATGGTGAACATGATAGCAAGGATTACTGAGTCTGCTGAGTACCATCGCATTCAAGGGTTTTATTAAAATTTTCAGGTTCATTCTCTCCGTAGACACAGAGAAAGAGTGGGTTGAAATTTCCCATTTCCTTGCAAATTGTACGCTTCATGTTGTGTATGTTTGAAGAATTTTAAATTTTCAAATGAAACTTGGTTTGACGTGGTAATCTTTTGTGCGTTTGTTAGTGTATCTCAAAAAAAATTAAAATTCATTTAGATCTATTTTAGATTATAATCATATTCAAATTTATAATTATATGAATTATTACAACATTTTCAGCCGTAGTGTGTAGTTGTTAATTATCCCCAAACGACAGTTGTTGACTGAAAATTCCAAATTACCATCACAATTTTTTAAGTTTTAAATTTGTGTTTATTTTATACGAGAATCGGCCATGTTTTGATCACAAGCTCACGGTGCAAATTAGGCACACATGCCATCTACATCGTGTGTTTTTTTCCTCATTTGAAGTTATCTCATAACTTCAGTGCCAAAAATTACTTTTTTTTCTGATATTCCCAATTTAAGTTTACGTACAAAAAGATTCATGTTGAATAGATGATTGCATCGCTCTCTCACACTATTGGAGTGGTCAGGAAGGGAGATTAGAGTCATGTTAGGTGAGTCAATGACGACCTTATACACCATCCACGCCCCACACTGCAGTACCTGTGAGCATATACCTCATGCAGTAAAACCATATTTTAAAAATAATTTTTTTTTCAACATCAATATGAGGGTCGCTAAAGTTAGGACTTAGCCATTTAGATGAAGTTTTCGGTCCAGTTTTGAAAATAGCCTCAATATGTTGTGATCCATGTTAAATTTGTTTCCTAGTGTGTTCTTTGGAGTTCACTGCCGAGTGGCAGCTCCTTCCTCATTTTGATGTCGGTCACTACCTGATGTCAGAATAAGGCTAATGATGGTGGTTATAATAACGGTAATATGAGTAGAAAAATGCTGACGTTAAAGGGATAAGGAATGCGTGCGTTCGTACGCCGTTCAGCCTCAGTTAATTTTTTGCTGATATAACATGCAGAAATGGAGTTCAATGTAATTTGTGTTAGCCGGTTTCCATTTCCGACACCTGGGTGGAGTGGGGAATTGTGGCTGTGTTCTCTCTTTTCACAACGAGGAAAAATCACCGGGCGGCGCCGGGATTCGAACTGCCGACACCTTCCCGTGAAGGGCGCGCTATCAACCACTGGGCCCCGGTGACAGTAACTCACGTGCTACGGTAGAAGCAAAGAATGCCAGGCTTGTCACGCTCAGGCATCCACTCACATTTTAGGTAGAGTAACATTCTAGAAGCAGACCATCAATGAGGTCTGTGCGTAGTTTTATTTCAGTCTGTAATTCTGTTCAGCTCCTCACAGACAGAAATTTTGTTTCAAATTCTCGCTTCTTGATGGGCGCAATAAGTTTTTTGGAATCACAAAACTTGAATTCATGAACAGAAAACTGCATGTATAGTTCATATGTTTCATTCATCGAACCAGAAGTTATCGATGAAAAAAATTTGAAACTTTGATTTAGCCTGGGGGGAAAATTTTCTTGGAACAAATCCTGTCTGAAGTAGTGAATGCATGTGTGTGTGCATGTGTGTAGACTCGTTGATTTTACTATCTGCAAGATTTTACTACACACAAAGTGTCAATTAAGTCTATCAACAAAGCATTAATTTCACTAAATGTTGATCTCCGTGTAAATGATTTCAAGAGAATGAATCCCGATGAGAAGCTGTGTAATATAATCACGCTACCTTAAAGTTAGAACGGGCAAATGCTATCACGCTACCTCAAAGTTAGAACGGGCAAATGCTATCACGCTACCTCAAAGTTAAAAGGGGCAAATTCTATGTACGAGTATCCCGCTACATTAGAGTTTGTATCGGCAAATGATGGAGGCACAGCTGAAGCCAGTGCATTTGTGGTGTTCTGGAAGTGCGCTTTTTGCCGCCCCGTTAGCGCACGACACTGAAGTGTATATGTGGGAAATTGATACAACATGTCACTCAACAAGTTGTAAGCCCTTGTCATTTTCCCCCCGGTTTCAATTCTGGGGTTGTTTTTACCGAAGATAAATTCGACACACGTGTGTATCCCATCTGACGGTAGGCACAACATCACCAAACATCTAAGCGCATTCTCTGGCAGCAACGAGACACGGTTGAGTTTGAGCCTATGAAACTCAATATTTATTATATAGTTTATGAGGGCACAAAACGTGTACCGATCCTTCATGCTAGCTGTGATGTAAGAAGACCTGAGGACCATTGCCTCTGTGGTGTCTGCGGTGGTGCAACTCTATTTAGATGCTAATGATTATAATCAGTTTTTAGGCAAATTTTGACGGTATGTTTATGGTCACTCTACACCTAAACACCGCCATGTGGGCAGGTGGTGGTCTTACCACGGGAAATATCGGCAAAGCTGATGAAGAAAATATTGGTTCAAATCTCGAATGAAAAAATAAAAATAACTCTACCGTGACAGCCAGCTTCTCAATGGGCAGTGACGACGTGTGTTTCTTGATGCGTTGTGAGATTTTTGATGCAGCTCTGTGTGTTGCGCTGTGTTGCTGCTGGTGTTGCTGGTGGTGATGGTGGTGGTGCCCATTGTGTTACTGCTGGTGTTGATGCTATTGGCGATTATGGTGGTAGTGGTGGTGGTGCCATAGTGTTGCTGGTGGTGGTGGGGGCAGTGGTGATGGTGCCCATTGTGCTACTGCTGGTGTTGATGCTGGTGGCGGTGGTGGTGGTAGTGGTGGTGGTGGAGCCACAGTGTTGCTGGTGGTGGTAGTGGTGCCACAATGTTGCTGGTGGCGGTGGTGGTGGTAGTGGTGGTGGGGCCATAGTGTTGGTGGTGGTGCCACAGAGTTCCCGCTGCCGCCGTGAAATATTCAGGACACCTCACCGCTGTGGGTCAGTCAACGCTCGATCGATGAGCTGCTGGCGCTCGCTGCACGTCGCTCACTTCTGCTTGTGCTCCTAATTTGCGCTCTGTGCTTGTGCTCGCGTCAGGCTATATGTGAGGTCCTTTTGAGCGCAGCTCTAAAGTCTATACGTCAAAATGTTGCGCCAGTGCAAACTGGAAGCGCTGGGTGCTTTTAAAACCTTGCGATGAATGGAAGTGTAGGAGCTTGTAGTTAGCTTTTTAAAGGCAGTGAAGCATGGGGTAGAACATGCGGTAAAACATGGGGTAAGACATGGGGTTAAACATAGGGTAAAACACACAAGTTTAAAACTTAGAGTAAAACATTTGGTAGGCCACAGGGTAATACATTTGTTTAAATATAGGGTTAAACATTTTGTTGACCATAGGGAAAAACATGGGGTAAAACATAGGGCTAATCATAGGGTGAAACATAGACAGCTCGCGAAGCGATACAACGCTTCACAATGAGTCAAGGAGGAAAGAAAATCAATCAAATCAAAGAAGAAAATCAAGGAGGCAACTACTTTGTTAGTTTTTAAAAAACATGTTTTTAGCATTTAAAAATGTATGGTTACAGGTAATTGGTACTTCACGCGCAAATGGTACTTCAAGCATAAATGGTACTTCTACATGGTAATTGGTACTTCTTGAGTTTTATTGACGTAATTAGAGAGAAGCCCTCACGTTACCTGCTACTGCTACCCACTCCGGTACACTTGTTTATTTGTATTTCATCACGCAGCTAATAGAATATCATTTACTCAACATGATCATCAGTCTACTGTTTACACAACGTCATGGTCATAATATATCAAAGGACATTTTTAACATAGCTACATATGTGTGTGCGTGTTTGTGTGTATGCATTTGAGTGGGTAAGAGCGTTTGGAACTTCATCTGTTGATTAAAAAAACGATGGCAGATGATCTATGTAAATTCGAAGGAAACAAAAGTGTGTAGAAACGGGGAGAAAGTGTCCAACCATCGTGTAGATTTGGAAGGAGAAGCCTAAGAGGCATCGGTACGCTACGTTGCACAATAGTTCACTTTCCAGAAGAAAAGCTTTTCATTCTCAATTTTAAATGGTACAGGAAAGGGTTTCCAGGGATTTAAATAAGCAGGAAAGGGTCAAACGATGAGAAAGTTCCCGACCATCCTGTAGAATTGGAAAGGGAGCCTGAGAAGCAGCAGTACGCTACGTACAGCGAGGCATTTGGCAGGCAGTGAGAGTGAGGTGTGCAGGGCTGTGGTCCCGATCTATTTGTGTTGGAGCATGAGCAGCCCAATACCTGTAGCTATTGTACACCTCTACCTACACCTGCTATTTTACACCTGCTCGCGCCCGCCGCTAGTGGTCAACTTTTGGTGCGGGGCGAAGTTTGTTTGACTGACCACAGGCAAATGGTCACGACGTCTTCATTTCATTCCTCCTCAAAGCCGACTTTTTGCCTCAGATGCCACTCACTGGAGTAGAATGCTCGAGTTTCACTTTGATTCCTGAGCACAAATTTTTAGGCAGGATCTAGAGTTTACAGGCGCGATCTTATAGAGCAGAGCAGCAGAGTTTAATTTTAATTATTGAAGACAAATTTTTGTGCTGGAGTTAGATTTAGACCCCAGCGTTTGAACGATGGCGGGGTACCGCATTTCAGGATGATTTTGAAGCAACAGGAATGACGGAATATTGAATTGAATCCTGATGTCTGCTACAGAGCACAAGGCGAGGTGAGAGTGACAGGCGGGCCTGAAATGCGTTTCAGGGTAAAATTAGTCCTTTATTAGAGTACCAGTTTTAATTTTACGCTCAAAGAGTGGACGCTCACTCGTGTGTTCCCCAAAAGACTTTTTATCGACTCAGCTCTGAGGTAAATCAGCTTCTATGAGCTGGTGAAATAAATACAAAAATGACATCATTGGCGAGTAATGTTGTGTTCTAAAATTATAAACAGAACTGGTGACTTCCGATTAGGTAAAACTGAGCATCTAAAAAAGCATTGATATCCCGTAGCTCATGATTAAGTAAAATTTGAAAAACTGAACATTTATTTTACTCTGATATTTTACTAACATTTTTTACTGATATTTTTACGAGATGTGGACGTTGCAGTGACCGTCTTACACAGAAGCCTCTGAGTCAGCGCCCTCGGAGGTGGGAGGGCAGCCATTGTGAAGTACATCCGAGGGTGAGGGGCTGTGCCAAAGTTATTTTTTAGTGCCGGAACTGCCTTCAATGCCAGCGTTGGCCTCAGTGAAGTCCCGGTATTTCTAGCGTCTCGGCTATAAAGAAAGTCCTAATGTTGATTGTATCGACACCTCTCATTATTATTATTATTATAAAGGAAGTCCCGGTATTCCTAGCGTCTCAGCTATAAAGAAAGTCCCGGTATTCCTAGCGTCTCAGCTATAAAGAAAGTCCCGGTATTCCTAGCGTCTCAGCTATAAAGCTCAGCATGTGCGCTTTGTCCTTGCTTCTTTCTTTCCCTCCCGTCTGCAGTTATTGAGACAAATTTGCGTATTCTTAGTCACATGACATTTGCAGCCTCTCTGTGGGAGTTTCAATTTTTAGGTTTGAGGAGAACAAGATTTTTTTTGATGGAGGCTTTCAGAATTTTTCACTTATTTTCTTAAAATAAATACAAATGAAATAAAAAAATTGCTTGAGTGTTTAACTTTTTAAAATCAGATTCGGAATCATTTGTCATTGAATAATGTGATAAGAATCGAAATAAGATCAAAGGATTTAGGAGGTCTTAGTCGGATTGATTGATCAGTTAGATTTTGTTCTCGTACGAATTTATAGACTAATTGTATAACAAATTTTCAGCCGTCAAAAGCTCAAGATTTGGGATCAGAACGCTGTTTTGATGATGGTAATGACCACGTGGTAAATGATTTTCTATAAACTTTTCCTAAAAACACTTAACGACTTCGTACTTACTCGCCTAAAATAAATTAATTAAAAACTCGTCTTCGCTAAAATGAAAGACACAGAAATATCAGAATTAGTGCGTGTATTTCTGCAAATGAACTTGTGTGTTCGAGGAGCCGTAGAGCACATCTTCCAGGAACTAATTTCTGAACTTTTTAAAAGAAGCTCTTCCTCATCAAATGTCTAGGTGGGCTTTTCTGATTTGGCCTATCCATCGATTCTGCATAGAAAACAATCTTGCGTATTTAACAGAACATAATTTTCTTCAGTCACGGGTGATATCAGATTGGATTTTCGCAAAGTTTAACGGTTTTCCTGGTAAATAGTATTTTCTCAGATTGCACATTTCTTTTGGGACTTTGCTATTTGACTAATTTTAAATTTAATCATTGCATGCTTCATAAAGAAGTCAGAGAGGCAAGACCCATTCGAAAACTCTCGGTAAAATGAAATTGCTGTGAACAACTTAGCAACTCAAATTTGGACCTTGTTATCTATCTCTAAGCACGAGAAAACATTAATTATTCATTAAACATGAACATTAAACACATACCTACATTTATTTTCTTAGTGAGAGTTACAGCACACTTGCGACCACATGGCGTGTAGACCGTTTATTCTTCCTAACTCAATATTTTTAGCGCTTGAACGCGAACGTCTTGTTTGATGAGTTAGATATTTAGTGATGTGGGTTTTCATGATCTTCGATGCCGTGTTTGTATCTATTTTCTACATAAGAAAATTCGTGACAAATTTCACCCAGGAAGCTCGATAAGCACGACCCGTGAATCACCGTAGGGACTTCTAAAAACGCAATTTGGATCGTATTTCAATCAGAATGAGTCGTTTGCGTAAGCATGAATGGAAAATAGATGATGTAAACACCACTGTTTGTTGAAACTTGTCTGGCTCTTTTTTTTTTCATTAAACTCCCAACAATGTTAGCATTATTTTACACGCAAAGTTTTGTGAATTCGTATTCTATTTTCAAGCTTTCGTATTCTATTTTCAAGCTTTCGTATTCTATTTTCAAGCTTTCGTATTCTATTTACACTTTCGTATTCTATTTACACTTTCGTATTCTATTTACACTTTCGTATTCTATTTACACTTTCGTATTCTATTTACACTTTCGTATTCTATTCACAAGCTTTCGGATTCTATTTACACTTTCGTATTCTATTTACACTTTCGTATTCTATTTACACTTTCGTATTCTATTTACAAGCTTTCGGATTCTATTTACACTTTCGTATTCTATTTACACTTTCGTATTCTATTTACACTTTCGTATTCTATTTACAAGCTTTCGGATTCTATTTACAAGCTTTCGGATTCTATTTACACTTTCGTATTCTATTTACAAGCTTTCGTATTCTATTTACACTTTCGGATTCTATTTACAAGCTTTCGTATTCTATTTACACTTTCGTATTCTATTTACAAGCTTTCGGATTCTATTTACAAGCTTTCGTATTCTATTTACACTTTCGTATTCTATTTACAAGCTTTCGGATTCTATTTACAAGCTTTCGTATTCTATTTACACTCTCGGATTCTATTTACAAGCTTTCATATTCTATTTACACTTTCGTATTCTATTTACACTTTCGTATTCTATATACACTTTCGTATTCTATTTACACTTACGTATTCTATTTACACTTTCGTATTCTATTTACAAGCTTTCGGATTCTATTTACAAGCTTTTGTATTCTATTTACACTCTCGGATTCTATTTACAAGCTTTCATATTCTATTTACACTTTCGTATTCTATTTACACTTTCGTATTCTATTTACACTTTCGTATTCTATTTACACTTTCGTATTCTGTTTACACTTTCGTATTCTATTTACACTTTCGTATTCTATTTACACTTTCATATTCTATTTACACTTTCGTATTCTATTTACACTTTCGTATTCTATTTACACTTTCGTATTCTGTTTACACTTTCGTATTCTATTTACACTTTCGTATTCTATTTACACTTTCGTATTCTATTTACACTTTCGTATTCTATTTACACTTACGTATTCTATTTACAAGGTTCACGTTCGGATCGACCCACCGCGACAGAATATAAATTCAGAGCGAGCAGTCTCTGCTGGGCAGATTGATGGGCATCTCTGATGGCGGGCAGACTTGGAGTCTCTTCTTATTTCCCGAGAATTCTCAATGCAAAAAAATAGAGTTCATGGAAAACAATGTTTCGCTGTTTTTTTACTTCTGAAGGGAATTTTCTTTACGAGCAAAACACAACATGAAACCGACGTGATTTGATCTGAATAGAGTAATTTGGATCGAATTTCAGTTAAAGTGAGTCATGTGCATGAATGGATAGATGAGTATGACTGGATGAGTAAGAATGGAAAAGAAATGATGTGAACAATACGTCTTGTATCTCTTTCGGATCAAACACCCAGTCTAATTAACAGGAATTGTGATATCCACCACACGCAATTAGTAAACTACCTCACGCTAGAATCACAGCACAGGTCACTAAGATACTACACTGTAAATTAAGGCAAACATCAGGGAGCTTCATGGACCTGATATGCCCTGAATTGAAGAAAAAATATTTGCTCTCAATCCATTACTAGCTTCACTGTGAGGCTTCATTAATGTTGGCATTCACATCCACTAATTCTATTTCCTTTCAAATTGCTCTTTAGTGAGACTCTACTTATTCTATTTAAGATAGAGCTTTTGATACGCCGATCTTCCTTCGTTATGGCATCGCATGTTTGCCCTCAACATTACCATGTCAACATTACCATGTGTACATTACCCTGTCAACATTACCATGTCAACATTACCATGTCAACATTATCACGTCAACATTTCAATGTCAACGTTACCATGTCAATATTACCATGTCAACATTACCATGTCAACATTACCATGTCAACTTTACCATGTCAACATTACCATGTGCACATTACCCTGTCAACATTACCATGCCAACATTACCATGTCAGCATTACCATGTCAACATTACCCTGTCAGCATTACCATGTCAACATTACCATGTCAACATTACCATGCGCACAATACCCTGTCAACATTACCACATTAAATTGGGACTGCCACATCCATTATCAACAGCTGTCAAATCCACCTGCCAACATGCGCACAACATTCAACACAACAACCACCGCAACCAACATTGCGATACTGGATTCCGTTTTCACTTCAAATTAAACTGCCATACATTTACCGGCGCACACTCAATGCTACACGTCAACCAAACTTTAACTTTTAAAATCATAGATGATTTTTTTAGAGTGACACATGACCACGATTGACAGCTCAACCAATTTCAAAGGCTAGAGTTATTTCTCTCCATCGTGTTGGCCGCACATGAACCAAACTTCCAGCATCTCAAATCGAGATAATTTCCTTCGACTCACAACTGACAACGATTGACAGCTCAACCAATTTGAGGTACGAAGCGTATTTCTCAGTGTAGTGAATAACTACCCAGCTTTTGTGTCTCCTAGACAATAGATAGGCAGATCGAACGAGGTGACTAGATCATTCCAGAACAAATACAGTCTACGTCAGCTTTTATTTTGTCAATATGAGTTGCTGGTATCGGAAAAATGAGCAGTTTTAGTTCAGTCAGAGAACTATCAGAAATCTCTTCATTTCTCCAATATTGAACCAATGCAAATGAACAACACGTGAGCAAGTGTCTTGTTTGATTAACACGGCACCTCACTTCAAAGAAAAATGTTGGAGTTTCTCTTGTAGATGCATTCACAGTGTATATTTCGTTAAAAATTTCTTCAAAATCATTTATGAACCACCGTTACTGTTCCATGCATTCTTCTCCCCGATACCGCCCATTAATATTTACCACATGACTGAAAAGTATGCATATTACTGAGCACTTGTCATAGCTCAGTCGCCGGATGAATATTACCACACACAATTGGCTGCCCAGAAATATCTTCAAACGTTCCCTAAAAATGAAGCGGGAAGGAATAACCAGAAAAGTCTACGGAGTTTGCGCCGAACATTTAACTTACTTATCGTGTTCACGCCAAGAAATGATTCACACTTTTCGAAGTATTTTTGCCTCACTGCATTGACACACAACAAGTCTTCCGGGTGGGCATGAGTTTCATGTTTGATGTGAGTGCATGAAGGTAGCAATCACATCGCGTGCGGAATGCAGCGTGCTCTACACAGTACTTTTGATAAGAGAAGTCGTTGCTGCTTCCGGGTATAGCAGCAGCAGCAGACTGCCACAGCTCGCCGTCTGTTTGCGACATATACTTGTCAATTGAACTGTAATTTTTTGCGTTATATCTGGGGTAATCTTAGATTTTGTTTTGTGGTGAGCTCAGTTAGGAGACTTACGCACCAGTGAAGTAGAAGTGTACTCTTTCTTCTCGAGTCTATGGAATAGTTTTACTTATGTAGTTAACTACTGTTGAACAAGTTCTTGATGGTAAAGCAAAATCTCATGCTTGTGATTGAAGAAAGACTTTTTTGTTTTTATTCTGCATCTTATATTCGAGGTCGAAGAACATGATCATTTACTTCTATTTTCGAAATGCACAGGAGACTATTGTTCGTATTCGTGGATTTACGTGCACTTTATTTATATATTAACTCCGGTAACTGTTGCTGACTTACAAAGTTAGGTTCCGACATGTGGGTCTAGTTTCCATGGCTATAGTCTACCGTCAGACTCCAGCCAGATAAGGATGGAGTCAGAGTCAGACTCCAGCCAGATAAGGATGGAGTCAGAGTCAGACTCCAGCCAGATAAGGATGGAGTCACAGCCAGATAAGGATGGAGTCAGAGTCAGACTCCAGCCAGATCAGGATGGAGTCACAGCCAGATAAGGATGGAGTCAGAGTCAGACTCCAGCCAGATAAGGATGGAGTCAGAGTCGGACAATAACCTACAGTCCCTGCCATGGTCTGTAAACTTTAAGAAAGTCATCCCAACTCGATGTGTGTTGAAACATTTGAAAGTTTCCTACACCATCTCACCTGTAACCTCCATCAGACGAAGCTTGAGTCTTCTAAAAAAAATGTCAAAATTTTGACGGCTTTACTATGGTTAGAGAAAATATGTTGCATGAATTGCCAATGTCCGGGATGTTGTGAGACCGAATTTCGTCAATTTTCTTGGAATGATTCCAAGGATATTTTTTGCTGAACAGATTTGTAACTATTAAAATCTTTATATTATTCACCGTAATCACGCGATTAATTATTGGAATTAATCTCAAACATTTTTTCCAGAGTGCAGTATTTTCCAGGGATGTCAAAATTAGGAGCCAGACCAGAGTTTGGCGGTGCTTCACCACTCAGTATATTGGCGGTGGCTGGTGAATGTGAGTGAAGAATCGACGAATTTCGACTCATCAGTTGACATCGAGGGACTGAAATCTTCCTTCCTATCAGCACAGTATTCCTTCGCAGTCACTCGCAGCTCGAGAAAATTTTGAAAAAAATGTACAGAAAATTTGAGCAACAAATTTCGGAGATATGGGAAATTCCTACAACCTACTGGATTAAATTAGGCCTACTCTATTGATGTGTTTTGGATGATTTGGTGATTCCCTGGAAAATGAAGTTCTCTCGATCCCCAAAATTCCCTCAAAATCTCTTAAAGTTCTCTTTAATCTCCCATTTCTGAACAATTGCAAAAAAAAGAAAAGAAAAAATTCTGGACATGCGTTCTAAAGGAAAAAAGAACTCAGTGTAGTGTAGAACTGCACAGAAATACAGTGAAAGATTCGCAAAAAATGCCTCCCACGAAAGGTGGAGTGAGCACGATGATCACATTATGATCATTCGAGAAAATGATGATCTTTCGAGCGTAGATCGACTCACACGAGAAATTCTGAGCGAACAAAATTAAATCGAATTTTTGCTGTCTTTCTTCCATCTAACATCTCTCTCCAGTGTTGCTCCCAGACGTCTTCTAATGACCAGTGTTGGTTGAAACGTCCTTCTTGGCTTCTTCTCGTCCGTCTTGTTCTGCCTCTCACTCGTTCTACTTACACGCGTAGAGTTTCCTCAGCAATCATTTCAAATTTTAGCATCTCATTCTTCCTTTGTTCTGTGCATCCGAACAAATTGTTTTCTCTATGTTATATTAATTGTTAATTTTAATATCAAATTTATTTATCCCCACTCGATTCCAATCGTAAGATACTTCGATTTTATGATAAACGCACTCATTTTGACAAATATCTCGCGATTATCATTTAATTTTCCATTTTCCACGTATTCTGGTTCTTACAATTTTCCATTTTCCACGCATTCTGGTTCTCATAATTTTCCATTTTCCACGCATTCTGTTTTTTTCCCATTTTCCACGTATTCTAGTCGCTCCACACTCGTGTGCATCTCGGCCTCTCAGGGCTTTATTTTGACGCGTGAACACGGCCGTCAAAATTGCCCGCCATGACGTCGGCAACCGGTCAAGCATCGGCGGCAAAGTCGGCCAACGCCGCCGCGCCGGCCGTAAACGGCGGCCGTTTCGACTTCGACGACGGCGGGACGTACTGCGGCGGCTGGGAGGACGGCAAGGCCCACGGCCACGGGGTCTGCACGGGACCCAAGGGCCAGGGCGAATATTCCGGGTCCTGGCACTACGGCTTCGAAGTGAGCGGCATTTACACCTGGCCCAGGTCAGTCGCATTCTATTTTGTTTCACATTGAAGTTAGCTTGTGTGTTTCGTTCAGTTGAACTTCATTGTGTTTTACGTTTAATTTGGTGTACTATTTGCTCAATTTAAGCTGTGAATATAAGTGAGGGAGACTTGCGGCATATTTCGAGCAGTTTCAAATGTCAAATTTGACATGGTTATACTATTTTTGAGTTGGGGGTATCAGATGCCTTGTTAATGTGTTGGTTATCTGCCCATGACCTAAGTTGGTCTCAAATACATTGTGCAAAATCACGACAATTCATCGGTTAGTGTAGCCTTAAGTTCACTTTTGTGTGACGATGAAAGGAGTTGTACCTTCACATCAAAAAGGTGACTGCAATGGCTGCTGGGTGGTAGAGTTTGTTTAGATGTTTATTCATCCTTTTTTTCTTCCGGAAACAGCAGCTGACGTGTGGCCCCGTATTTCCAATGTTTTCAATCGACGAGTTTTGAAAACAAGGATCCCTCATGTCAGTTAAATTATCAAGCGGAAGCACTTCAAATGTTTGCGTTTCTGTTTCGATAAATATTCTGGCACGGTGAAATAGTATTTATGTCTTTTGGTTATGGAGGTTAATGCAATCGGTAGCAGCTACCACATGACAATGATATTATTGGTATTTTTATCGACAATTCATGAAATGAGTTCAAAGAAAAACAAACGGGAAAGTAATTAAATAGTAAGGCAATTAAAATAGTAAGGCAATTAAAATAGTAAGGGAGTTAAAATAGTAAGGCAATTAAAATAGTGAGGTTATTAAAAAAGTAAGGTAATTAAGTAGAAAGAGTGGCATCACAACTCGACAGAAGCAAAAGCGAGTCTGCAAGTTATAATCAATGACATCATAAAATATCATCAATACCACATGTGACTTAGGTAGTCATTTCTTTACGATTGTTATCATTTTTTTAACGCGTGATGAGCTGGAAAAATTCCTTAAGGCTGAGAAATTTGAAAAAAACTATTGCCGAAAAGAAACTAATAAAGAAACAGGCACCACACGTCAAAGGGATTATTACTGTTATTTTTTTTATTGACAATTAATGAAATGAGTTCACGGATGAAGAGACGTGAAAGCTCGCAATTGACGAAGGTAATCGATAGAAACAAAAGCAAGTCTTCAAGTTACAATCAATGACATCATAAAACGGCATCGATAGCATTATTGACTCAGGTCATTGGCAAAGAAGATTAGCAAAGAAGATTGTTAAAGAATATTGGCAAATAAGATTGGCAAAGAATATTGGCAAAGATGATTAGCAAAGAATATTGGCAAAGAAGATTGGCAAAGAATACTGGCAAAGAAGATTGGTGAAGAATATTGGCAAAGAAGATTAGCAAAGAAGATTGGTAAAAAATATTGGCAAATAAGATTGGCAAAGAAGATTGGCAAAGAATACTGGCAAAGAAGATTGGTGAAGAATATTGGCAAAGAAGATTGGCAAAGAATACTGGCAAAGAAGATTGGTAAAAAATATTGGCAAAGAAGATTAGCAAAGAATATTGGCAAAGACGATTGGGCTTTGTCTTGTAGCAAAGGAGGAACTCGTTGCAGCTCTGAGGACAAAGAAACTTGAGATCAACGAGGGAATATTAATTTCTTGCATTTCCTGCCCAGTTCTTCTAGAACTCAAAAATGGAATGATGCGCTGGTTAGTCGCATCTCCAGGTTCTCAGTGCAAGTTGTTTTTGTGGATGTAATTGTAATCACTTCCGGTGTAATTGTAATTACTTCCGGTGTAATTGTAATTACTTCCGGTGTAATTGTAATTACTTCCGGTGTAGTTGTAATTACTTCCGGTGTAATTATAGTTACTTCCGGTGTGATTGTAATTACTTCCGATGTAATTGTAATTACTTCCGGTGTAATTGTAATTACTTCCGGTGTAATTGTAATTACTTCCTGTGTAATTATAGTTACTTCCGGTGTGATTGTAATTACTTCCGATGTAATTGTAATTACTTCCGGTGTAATTGTAATTACTTCCGGTGTAATTGTAATTACTTCCTGTGTAATTGTAATTACTTCCGGTGTAATTGTAATTACTTCCGATGTAATTGTAATTACTTCCTGTGTAATTGTAATTACTTCCTGTGTAATTGTAATTACTTCCGGTGTAATTGTAATTACTTCCGATGTTATTGTAATTACTTCCGATGTAATTGTAATAACTTCCGGTGTAATTGTAATTGCTTCCGATGTAATTGTTCGGTTACTGCAGCTCGGAGGAATTACAGAAATATTGATGGTATGGAAAGAAATCCTTCGAAGAACTGTATAAAAAAGAAATGGTATTGGAATTTAGAGAGCAGAAGATGTGAGTTTTCCAATTTTTTTTGACAATTTTAGGCAGGTAAACAACAGAGCGGTGCTCTCAAAATAAGACATGAAGATAATTTTACGTGATTTAATTGAGAGTACCGTAGATTTTCACCAGACCTAATGACGTTAGTGTCTCGAGGCTCGGTAGGTTTCGTCAGCTCACAGGGTGGCCGACATTCAAGGCACGCGTGATGTGCCTTCGTTTTGAATTTATTAGAAGTGACGGTGAATGGAAAATGCGCTGCGCCCACTATCAGACTAGGTTTAGTATCGTCTGCTAAATATGAATAACTCATCTGAGTATATTTTTTATAGAAAAGACTTGCTACTTATTTTGAACAAAAAACGTGTTGACATTGCAAGACAGTTCCAAGTGTTGACTTATGCTGTAGAGGAGAGCCAATGAAAACTTGCGGCGTAACTCTTTCGTACGAGTCTAAGCATTTTTGGGTTATGGCACTCATGCTCAATTCAGAGCCCCAGTGAAGACGTGGTCTCTGTAGTTTTTGGTTCCAGCTGCAGCGCTGAGTGCTGGGGTTGCGCTTCCAAAAGAAATGACTGGAGGAAGGGGTGAAGATAAGCCAATTCTCGCCGTGTCTGCCGCGCAAGGTAGTGAAGCGATAGAAGTTCGCTGCGGGGAATAAATATTTTATGTTTTCTAATTATTTTTTGTATTAGATTCCCAACAATGTTCGCAGAAGCATCAAATTGATGGAAAACTACAACAAACTCAACTTGATGTTGAATTCCCTGAGAGTGACTCTTACATGGGTGTGTGTATATTATTATGTTTCCAGGCGTACATGAGATCTTGTGTGCATTTGATACTGCTCGAATTCCGTCCACTCGAACACACACATTACACACACACATACACATTACACACACATACACCACACACACACACACACACACCACACACACACTACACACACACACACACACGGACCCGTCGCCCGGATCTGAGTTTGCGGAAGGGGGGCCAGTTTTTGAGCCCCCGTAAGTCTGGCGGAGGACTTCCCGGGCCGCTCTCCGCTTCCGGGCTGCTGCTGCCGCTCCTCTTTAAGGCGGCCCTACACGCAACTTGATTTTGAACTTGACTAACTTGCTTATCCAACTTCGGCTCAAACTTGTCTATCCAACTTCTGCTCAAACTTGTCTATCCAAATTCTGCTCAAACTTGTCTATCCAACTTCTGCTCAAACTTGTCTATCCAACTTCTGCTCAAACTTGTCTATCCAACTTCGGATCAAACTTGACTGACTAATTTCGACTCAAACTTGACCAACTTAGCTCAGCTCTGGTCGCTCAAGTCACGTGAGCACTGAGTGTTTAGCGGACTCTTTTATAAGGAAATTGCGTCAGTGTAAAGATGTGTAGCTTATTATTTAATTGGAGGTAAACACAAAGCTGTTTACGTACATCCGAAATAATTGTAAGACTTGTGAAAAAAGAGTAGTTTTTAATGTGCTGACAGTCACCGTGTTGAAGTCGAACTTTGTGGGCAATCACGTTTCCTGTTGTGAAGTATATCTCTTGAGAACATCGTCAGTCTCTTTCTTGCACGATAATGTTCCATTATTCTCCACTATTCACATATTTCTGTTCAGCTCCCACGGATATCGATGACAAGAAATACCGTCACTCGTAAATTCTTTGCTTGCCCCAGCCACATTTCAGTGAAGTTTACGATAATAGAAAAAGTTCAGCAGGCGATGTTGTTTCTGTGTGATCAGCAGTCATTAAAATCCTTCGTCTTCACATCACTTTGATACACGGCCTCATTTCGAGACAATTTACTCGAGCATAAAATTGAAGGTAGTCAGTTCCTAGATTTTACGGCCGTGTTTAATTATTCCTTGAGAAGAATGGTGCTTAAATTCACAGGTCCTTCCAAGCCACGTCATTATGTCATGAGGCTCGCAACGCACAGCAACCTCACGTCAGGCCGACACACGGAGTCCATGTGTTAATTTTGACATGAAACAAGACTGCGTTGGCGGCGTGGTTTTCTTTTCTAGGTGGGAACACTTAATTATTTAAACCAAAGCTGATGAACTACCAATCACTTCGCAACTGCACCGGGCTGAAAATTTTCTGCTATCAGAAATAATTGGTGGCCTCTCTAAGGCACCGACTGCCGCCATTTTAGAAGGAGGTGAACACACGAACTTACATCTTTGTTTGTGCAGCGGTGGGGGATGTGCGGGTGTGAAGGGGAGAGCTGTGTACAGCGGTGGGGGATGTGCGGGTGTGAAGGGGAGAGTTGTGTACAGCGGTGGGGGA
>JACJUY010014590.1:0-17290 GCA_014220935.1 Platorchestia sp. MABIK | reverse complement strand
CCCTGCCTACCGCAGCACCCTGCCTACCGCAGCACCCTGCCTACCGCAGCACCCTGCCTACCGCAGCACCCTGTCTACCGCAGCACCCTGTCTACCGCAGCACCCTGCCTACCGCAGCACCCTGCCTACCGCAGCACCCTGTCTACCGCAGCACACCGCCAATATGGCTCAGGCTCAGGCAAAATGTGCTTTACGAGCCACCCTTTGCCAGGCTCTTCTGAGGTGCGGAGTCATTTTCTACCACAGTAGGATGCTGAAGTAGAACTTTGTCGTAGCAGGATTTTTAAGTAGTATTTTGTCCTAGCAAGATTTTTAAGTAGAACTTTGTCCTAGCAGGATTTTTAAGTCATATTCTACCACGTAAGATTTAAGTCATATTCTACCACGTAGGATTTAAATTTTATTCTACCACGTAGAATTCAAGTCATATTCTACCACGTAGGATTTAAGTCCTATTCTACCACGTAGGATTTAAGTCATATTCTGCCACGTAGGATTTACGTAAGTCATATTCAGCGGCAGCGAAATTTTTAAAGTCATGCTTTACCACCGTAGAATTATTTCAAGTCCTATTCTGCGCAGTAGGAGTTTTAACGTCATATTCTGCAGCAGTCAAATTTTCAAGTTATACTCAGGACAAAAGTAATGAATGACCAAGTAATGTTCAACCGAATGTTTAATTAAGCAATCTTCTGCCGAAAGAATGATTAAAATTCATGCGCTGGAACATGACTTGTAAAAATGCCATCATGCTTGAATTATTTAATGATATACAATAACAAGAATAATCAATTAAAGTTCAAAAGCAACAAGAAAATTATCTGTGAATTTACCTCGTCATGAATTACAAAAAACTCATTTTACAGCAGCACAAATCATTAAATGCCATTCAGGTGCAACTGAAATTATTGAGAAGATCAACGCATCTTGGTCGTCATCGAAGTTTGGCAGCGAATTTTGGTCACATTGAACTCGAAATGCTGCATCCACTGCAATAAGAAAATAAGCGGCAACCCTTGGTTCCCTGAGGCGTTTGTTGTTTACTGTGGTGCATGCACTACTGCACACATCACACATCACCACATTGCATAAAATCCTACACAAAACCCTGCACACATCACACATCACCACATTGCATAAAATCCTACACAAAACCCTGCACACACCACACATCACCACATTGCATAAAATCCTACATATTGCACCCAAAATACCGCACGCAAAACAGGAAAAACCAAGCGGCGAGCCTTGGTTCCACGAGGCTCTTGTTCATCCACCTGTCCTTTCAGCCCCCGGCAACGTCAGGCGAAAGGAAGAGTTTTAAGCGAAGTGCTTGTACCGACGCATTCATTTTCCAAGAATACGCTCCTCGCATTGCGCTCGTAAGGCTCGGAACTAGACAAGTCGGACTCTCACTTGCATTCAAATGAACCTCGCATTCTGGCTTTGTTTTTGTAGTCAAGTTTTCCACGTGCACTTACGAGTATAAGTCTTCATACATACCTATCATGTATGTAAACTTACGAGTATAAGTCTACTGTACATACATACCTATCATGTGTGTATACTTACGAGTATAAGTATACATACATGATAGGTAGCTATTATTCTCAATGTTAGCTTTTTTTGCTAGCACTTTAGTATAAATGACAACTTGTTCCTTTTCCGTGGTAAGGTTTTCCATTGCCTCTCACTATGGTAATTTTTCGCCACTACTATTATCGATGTCAGGTTTTCAAGGTGCCCTCAAATGTACCTGATTTTCAGCTCTGTTTTTGGCATTGGGTCTCACAGAAGCGCTCAAGTATTACTCCTTTTCAACGTTTAAATTATCTCACTCTCACGCTTTTCACCTGCAGCAATCAAATACCCCTAGTTTGTTGATGCAAATTTCGATGTCAGGTTCACCTCAAAATGCCGAACGAGATCGATTAATTTCTCACTCGCAGGCAAATGAAAAAATGAGATGAGATCATTTCAGAATGAGAAGGGTAAACTGCACCCGGGATTGAGGCGTGTTTGCCGCACAGACAATGAAGTCGCGTTGTAATCGAGTCAACCAACTCGTAACTGAGTTTAAAATCGAGCTATTCGTCAATTTAGCATTCGAGTCAATTAAAATCTGTGTTGCATTTGAGCAAATTCAGAAAGATTTGAGCTGCAATTGTGTCAATTCCAATTTTAGTTTCAGTTTCAGCCATAACAAAAGTAACAATCGGGTTATTTTTTTGGTCTGGCCACCTCGTGAATTAAATTATTGCAATGAAGTTACAAATGGACTATTTGTCAATCATTCTTGTTTCAAATTGCTGCAACCAAGCAATGCAACAATTTAATAATGCGGTGACATGTTTGAAACAATCAAATAATTGGAATTTTTGCAGTCTTTTCATAATTCTTACTACATGTTTTTCCACATATTCCGAAGTAGGTTAATGATAATGTATTAATTTTGCACCCCAGCTAGCCATTGTGTCAGAATTCAGCACGTAAATCAAGTTAATGATTTAAAATTAGATCGGAAATACCATGTATATATTTATTTGCTGCATTTATGTATTGTATTTCTACTATATTTATGTCGGCGTTCTGGTTTTCAAAAAAGTGTGTGCTTATCAACACGCACACAAAAATTTAATGTGCTGAGTAATTATGAAATCTTAATGACAGAGCAAGGAAAGCCAGTCTCAAAGAATAAAGCCTCTCAGTCAAATCTTAGCAAAAAACAAGCTTCTTTGAAAACTGAAACCTCACAATTAATTTGACCCAGTACAACATTTTTTAACAACAATGACTGACGGTGTCAATTTAAATCTTAGACCCGTTAAGTTTCATTGCTGGGAAACATTGATTGCAAATTAGCAATGGGCACTCCAGTACTACTTTCTCAACACTCGAATACACACTCCTCTATCCTCAATTTGCTTTCCTATGCAATCCTCACTTCTACATTGGGCGTGTAATTATGCACTACGAATAAAGCCTACTACAAAAATCTTAAACAGATTTGGGTTTATAAATAATGATTTATCATCGCTTGGTAAAACTGTAGTTTATGAAATTTGGTCAAAAACCTGAATTTCCCAACGAACCAAATAAGCTCGCCTAGAAGCAGAAGCTGCAAACAAGAATGACACGTGTGCGCTTCTGCACAAAAATTTCGAAAAAAATATTATGCATTCATGAGACAATTTTGCGCTCTAGCAACTTCGCAGCAGCGAGCCCGAGAAGAAATCTCATAGTACATGCTTTTGAAAAGTTTCAAGTGCTTCTTGGTCGGGATAAACAGGTGCGGCCGGAGCACTCAAAAAGGAAACAAGAGGAGCCTACTCTCGAGGACTCAAATATATGTTTATTCTGCATTTGAAAGTTGCATGGGCTCGAGACGAAAACCAGCGCATATGCAAGAGTATTTTTGAGACCCACAAAGCGCTTTCAAGTGTAGGAAAATATTCATTCGTGTGAAGATGGTGAGCAAGGTCTCCTGAGATTATTTTTTGCAGGTAGTTGCAGTATCAAATAACGTGGGTTAACAAAATAAAGGCTGAGAGTTTTTCTATGTCCATTATTACCATTAACTGCATGAGGTTCATCCAGACAGGCAAGGGGCAAAAGCGATGTTTGTCGATGGGCGACAGCTTGGCGGAGAGCGGAGTTAGAGACTTGGAAAGTTAGAACATAAACTATGAATTTAATCAAGGGCTCCGATAGCCTAGAACAAAACGAATTATTAGGCAGTAAGTTTAAGTAAGCCCTTTTTTAATTGGAATGAAAGCCTAACCGAATAATTTCGGCCCTAATCCTCGAATTTTAAAATAGAAAATGTCTATCACAAATAATAATTCGAAATACTATTTCTGTTTATGATGATTACTTTACATAAACACGATTAAGTATACAGTGTTAGTTTTATCAATCAAATAACAAAAACAAAACGAGAATATTGTATGACTAAACTTTGGTCACGCTTAGTTGTAGATCAGCTCCTCTAAATACACAGGTTCTGTAGCACTACCGCCAATGCTAGCTCGACTTAGGGCCCTAGATTAGGACTGGACTCCGAAGGAGAATAACGGCACCAACCGTTACTTCAGTACTTCAAAAATTCCAGCAAGACCGTAATTGATTATATGAGCTCTCAATGCCCAATGATCTTATCATTAAATCACAATCACCCTGGAGTAAGAGGAACCTGGGTTCTTGCATGCATTAAACAAAAAGGTTACGAAAGAGAAAAAAAGAACTAAAAATAGTAAAAAAATACTCACGGCCCTAATTGGTCGCCGTTCCAGCAAGGCTGATCTTCAGCGAGTCGCGAGGTGTTATGGCACACGGCGTTTGGAAGGTCCTGGAACCATTCCCTGGAAGCGTACATGTCTTTTATGATTTGTTTTATGAGAGAATCTCCGGTCCAAATGTGATCAGAGACAGGAGCGACGCCATCTCCGTTTACCAAGCCATCGTTGAGAGCGCCATCTTGAGTTGTCACGTCGCCATCTTGTTTTGAAACGCTCGAAGAGTGTTTGGAATTGGCATCAGTTCGATGAGATGTTTCCGAGTGCTTGGCATTCCCTGGAGGGAGAAATGGACAGCGTTAGCATCACAAGGAAGATGAACTACCGAGGTGTTGAAGTGTCTTATGGAACAGCATATTCTGAAGAGGAGTGGAGTGTTTTCGGTCATAAATTCAGGACCGAATTTAGATGCTCTCGTCGCACCAACAGCCGTAAAGATAAATAGAGCCTGAAAGAAATAGTTACGCATAGAGAACATATTTAGGCCTCCCCGGGGAGTAACACATTGAAAACACCTTACAATTACATGATGCAAGAAACTTTGTGAGAAAATTTTGCAATTAATCATAGGAAAATAAACCGTAACCGTAAAACACGCTAGCGTCCCAGTAGGAGTAACATTACCACAAACGAAAATATATCTGTCACAGAAATGAAGACATTTTCTAAAAAGTGCCCGAGGAAGAAACAGGATTTAAGAGACAAAGAGAATTATCTGCAACTATAAAGGATAGCTACAGGAGACAGCATGCATCTATAAAAAATGACGCTGTTTTGAACAGAATTACATGATAGTCGGTCAGAAATTGAGGAATTTGTCAGTGGTTTGTGTGAAATACTCACCTCTAAAAAACTTGAACATTGCCATAAGCTGAGGGGAGAAAGCAAAAACTAAAATTAACACGAGCACATCAATTGGAAGACAAGCATTCGAACAGGGTTAATTTAGAAAACTTTGAAAGTGAAGAATTATTACATCGCAGACATACAAAAGTGGAAGCATACAGCACTGTGGAACCGGCGTTAATGAGTAAAAATGGATTAAAGTTCGACGGAAGAAAAATTCAGCAGACAAATTTAGGATGGGAGCCTTTGATCGAAAGATGTTTACTCGTTCTCTCGAGTAAACACTCGAATAAAAAACTTGGCCGAACACCATCCAAGACAAGATAAAAAAGAACACAGAGAAAACGGTATTAGTTTCAAACTCATGTATTTTTAATCGGAACTCATGCCTCAGCTTCCCAAAAGCGAGGTTTGGTTTAGACACACATTCACACATTCTTAAAATTAAATACTTACCACACTTGAACGCAAACAAAAACACTCAGAAGCTTGAACATGTACACGGAGCATTACAGCGTAACACGGAATATCAGAAATTGGAACATTTCTCTGCGAAAAAAAAATCCGCTCTGGAGCTGAACGGATTGCATAGCAAAGTTCATGGAGCCGAACTAACTACTGGAGGGTCACAGACATTTATTGTGAGGCAACCACGGAACGGCACAACACCGAGAGCAACACGAACACATCAAATTAAGACGAAGCCTCGCTGCTGTTTTCGTTGAAAACGCGGGGGAAAATGTTAAAAACGATCAGGATCTTTCTTAGACAAGAACACGCTCGCGTGATTCGACCTGAAGTCCTGGACGTGAGCATTTCAAGCTCTGCCATCCAAAATGCCCAGTGCGGAATGAATCAGGGGAAGGCTCACACAGGAAAAACAAAAAATTTGGGCAAAGTCCACAGATGGAAAATTGGGTGCAAGAAAAGCAGGGATAAGTTAAGAAGAAGAAGGATGGAAAATTTTCAGACAGGGTGATGTGTTTCACGTGAAAATTTTCAGACAGGGTGATGTGTTTCACGGGATGTGGATTCTTACGAACTTGTAATTTTCAGACAGGGTGATTTGTTCTCACGCGATGTGTTTTTTACGAACTTGTCAACATCAAGGTTTTTCAGGCGAAAAAATACCAATCTTCATTCCAGAAAACCTACTTATTCATGGAAATGAATACTTATTAAACTGGCTTCGCCACCTCAAACAAGAGTTTTTTGATGAACGCTACTTCTGTTTCAAAACAGCGGATTTTCGTTAGAAAAAACTGATTTGGATAAGATTGTATTTTAATTTTCACTCCCCATCAAAATACACAAAAAAACGTAAGTGCAAATGTTCATTCTAGTATATTACGAGAGGCATAACGGTGTATTATCACACCGTAACTGATTCCTGTGATAGCAGTGCGATTCAAGTTCTCATCTTGAAAATCATTTGGCTATTGACGTCAAAATATTAGACAAAATAACTCAGAAAATATCTAAGACTACAACACAATAAATAAAATGCTAAAAATTACATAAAGTCAAGTCGAAGGTAAGCCAACAGAAAAATCATTCTCATCTGTACGAGGGACGAAGAACTTCTATCAGATTACCTTGAAATTCGAGAAACTTTTCACAAAGCTCATACCTCCGAAGTTGAGTCGCAAACTTATTAACGAGCAAATTCGACGTCCGCTCTGAAGATCACATTCGGAAATGAGCAAAATGCTCTTACGTACCACATAACCAAAAAAAAACATCACCACGGTGAGAAATAAAAGCGGAAAGTCTCACGCGATTCAAAAAACAGCACACGGGAGATTCTCGTTAAAAGTTTTACCTGGAAGAGACTAAGCCCTGGGTACAAGCCTAGACGCTGGTAAGGGCCAGGCCGCGCAGCTTAGCTAAGTTCTCCAGTAAAGGCGGCGTAACGCGATCAAGTTTATGTTCCTGTGTCGGCAATGGCGGGTGTGCGGTGCGAGGCGCTCGGGCAGACGGTCGGACGGAGCTGGGTGGTGGGGGACGCGCGGTCTCTGGTGGTCATGGTGACGGGGTAGGCTTGAAGTGGTGGGGCATGCAGTGAGGGTGAGTGTGTGTGTAGAGCAGTGGTTCTTAACCTTGTTAAAAGTACTGAACCCTACAAGTTCCATACCTGCATTCATCGTAGTAGGAAAAATAAAATGTTTTTTTCTACAAATTCAAAACATGTATTTAACTATAAACTGTATTAGTACATAAATGCCGAACCCCTGAAACCGACTTACCGAACCCCTGGGGTTCGATCGAACCTAGGTTAAGAACCACTGGTGTAGAGAGTACGAAGTGAGAGAGAGTGTGTGTGTAGAGAGGACGGAGAGAGTGTGTGTGTGTGGGGAGTGGAAGTGTGGAGGACAAAGTGAGGGTGTGTGTGGAAGTCATACGCTGCAATGCTCTGCGTTCATGTTCAAGCTTTCTGAGTGTTTTTGTTTGTGCATTTTCATTTTTACGATCAAGGTGTGGTAATTATTTAATGCCGCGTGGCGGTGCGGAAAGAAAATGTGGAGTGCGAAGTGATGGTGTGAAATGGGGCTGCGGAGTGAGAGTTAGGGATGAAGTTAGTGAGTGGGGAAAAGTGAACGGATGGATTGAGGTTAATTTAGTGAAATAATGAAGTCACACAATTCAGAGAGGAAATGAAATGAAATAATAAAGAGAGATAGCAGAATAAGAGGATCGAAGCGCAAGCAACGCAAGGACAAGGACTGAAAAAAGAAGGGGCCATATCACATGACATGAAAAATTGTAACCATTGAAATATTGATGAAACGTGCATTAACGAGAAGCCATAATCTAGTAAATGTTTCACTTATGGCTGCTCCATTTTTATATATTATTGTATAAATCTTCGAAGGTCATTCATTTAAGATTTTACTTTTTTTTCATACAACTCTTCACCGGTCATTTAACCCTTTATTAATTCTCACTTAACCCTTCATCCCTTCAATTTGTTCCTCATCGCACCGTTGTACCAACCACCGTCATTACAACCACCGTCAGTACAACCACCGTCAGTACAACCACCGTCATTACAACCACCGTTATTACACCCACCGTCAGTAGTTTAGCACTGGCATCAGTTATCACCTGAAGGTGCTGAGAACCGCAGAGAACCCAAATTCAGCAAGCAATAAAATACTTTGGAGTTGCTAATAGATTTGGATTAAAAAATCCCCCCGGATGTTGGATGTTTAAGCAGACTCAGCTTACGCAGACAGAGGAAATCAAGGCTACACTGGAGGACCATGTGCAGTATTTTTTTAAAGCCAAGTCTCCTAATGTAGTTAGGAAAACTCGTCCAGTTTCCGAGCGTCTCGAGCCTTCCGCGAATAATCTAATTTAGCGTACATAAAATCGCTCTAAAAATAATTACAGTGACCAGGTGTTCGTGAGTCCCACAAAAATTATCCGCGCTTTAATTTCAAGAATGAAGTTTTTATGAGAGAGTTTTTTTGGGAGGACTTTGAAATCCTGTTTCTCAGGCCAGAAAATAGCACAAGTAAAAATAAACAGTAAAATAGGATGTCTTATGACCATACTGAGAACTAGTGTTTGTTATACAGCTATGAAGCATTCGTTGTACAGTATTTTATCCCATTAGTAGTTCATCATTTACAAAGCTAGTGGCTAATTTTTATGGAACAAATTTTGATGGTAGAAATTATCGGGTTTATGAAAATTCGAAGGTGTGCGTATCGTTGGATAGATGACGAACTTAGAATGAATTGAGGTAGTCTAACATAAGCTGATACATACATAAATAAAGTGCAGTGTGCTGGAATAGGAAAATGTTAAAATAAGAAATTTGAGTGTCATTACTACGGGCATATTAGAAAAGGGAAAAGGCTTGTGGAAGGATAACGGGAGTCAAGGAAATGATTGAGAAAATGTCTTAGCAAAAGATGAGAAGATTCATAGCGCACAAAGAAAACATTCTTGTACGATCGTTCTCCACAACTCACATGCGAACTGACAAAGAAAATTTCATTGTTGCACATCAGGGAAAGTATGAGATAAAGTTAGAGACAAAGAAAATTTCATTGTTCCACATCAGGGAAAGTATGAGATAAAGTTAGAGACAAAGAAAATTTCATTGTTTCACATCAGGGAAAGTATGAGATAAAGTTAGAGACAAAGAAAATTTATAGTACAAAAGAAATTACAGCGAAATTTAAACACATCGCTTGCACACATACACGTGACGCAGATAACTGGACCACCTGTAGGAAGTTTGGTTTGATAATTATTGTAAGCAGAAAATTACATAAATTTAAATGATTTTACCACGATGTTGACTCGGAGGTACGAAAATCCGCCCATGGACGGCCTCCACTCCCGCTGGTCATGTAACTTTGAGTGAGACGTCGTCGTGAAATTGGTTTGAATTTATGGACATTTCAGAGAGAAGCCGACAGACACATTGAGGAAGCATATTAAACATAAAAGACAAATAATATTACGTACTAATCTGAAACAGAAGGTATACAGTAGAGCTTAATCTAAGGCACGCCACTCCAATTTATGATTAAACTGCAATAAATAAACGCCTACAGCAGAATTAAAACAAATTGTATTTTATTAATATACCTTTCTGGTAAACGGAGGTGACGAGGCGTCTCACACATTCCAGGGGAAATTAAAAGAAAACATAACATAATTACCTTCCGTAGATGAGCGTGAAGTAAAATCGAACTCATATCATCACTGTTACAAGCTAGAAAACAGTAAAATAGTGTAAAAGTTGTTAAATTATAGAAAGAATATGCGTGATCACCTTACCAAGAAATGTTTTCACTGAACTGTGTCTGTGTGACGACTGTGTCTGTGTGACGACTGTGTGTGTGACGACTGTGTCTGTGTGACGACTGTGTCTGTGTGACGACTGTGTCTGTGTGACGACTGTGTCTGTGTGGCGACTGTGTCTGTGTGGCGACTGTGTCTGTGTGGCGACTGTGTCTGTGTGACGACTGTGTCTGTGTGACGACTGTGACTGAATAACTGTAACTTGATTACGACATTGACTGAGTTACGACAATGACTTAGTGATAAAATGACTGAGTTACGACTGAAAGACAGTAATTGCTTACCCTGAATTTCATGAAAGCAGCGTGTAAAGAATCGAGGAAGGCTGAAAAAGAAATGTAACGCGCGTATCAGGACAGGAAGATTTTTCAACACGTTCCCTACGTTATTGGGACAAAGATATACCACTGGGTAAATTGTTCATTCACGTACCGGTGTGACCAAATGGTATTTCACCTGTTAATGGCGACCTTTTCAGAAAATAACTGTTATCATACGAGGGGAAAAGTTATCGTGCAATTGTAGTTTTCATATTTTTGGGAAGAATAAAAATGCATTCGAGCAGTGAAGTCGATTTCCCAATTCTGGTACTTATAACCTAACCAGACCAACCGTAACAACCTCGGAAATGCGGCGAACGTGTTTGAATATTTGTGCACAGTATGTTCGGGATCTCTTCACTTACTTCCAACGGGCGCGGAGCCTAAGTTTGCGTTTTACAATAGTCTATCAAGCTATTTTAGTCTATCAAGCTATTTTAGTCTTTAGACTATATAATAGTCTATCAAGCTATAGTCTGTCAAGCTATTTTACCGTGATTCTAATGTTCGCCTGTCTGTTGAACAAAATATGGGATTTCACCAGTCTGTTGTACAATACAAAAAAGCGTTCGCCTGTCTGTTACAGGACACACGCAAGAGTTTGCCTGTCTGTTTTACAATACACATTAGTTTGGCCTGTTGTAAACACACACTCTAGAGTGCGCTTGTCTGTTTTACAATACGTATGTAGACGGGTTTACTTGTTTATTTTACGATACATACCAGAGTTCGCCTGTTCGTTGTAAAACACTCACACGAGCACAACTCTTAGTTTTAAAACGCTCTCACACGAGCACAACTTTTAGTTTTAAAACGCTCTCACACGAGCTCACCTGTTTGCTGTACGACACACGCAAGAGTTCACCAATATCTTGTACAATACACAGAAGTCGCCGTGTTTTTGTTGCGAAATACAGAGTTTGCGCATTCATTTCCCTCCTCTCAACTTAGACACATGGCTTTGTTTGAAGAAATCAAGGACAGTTTGAGTTCAGGTTTGTAGAAGCTTTCAATACTAATGAATTGGACAAACTATTACTAGACCTAAAACATAACGCTAAGCTTTCTGTTTCAAAAGTGTTTACACGACAAGGAAAATAGAAAGTAATTTACTGTGAACATGTAGAAATTATATACAAACAATATTTAATTCAGCAATTAACTAATTGAAGTACCTTGCAATCCACTTTCCTTTTTTCATTAAGTTGAAAAAGATATTGAAAAGTAATTTCGCCAATTGAGGTAAATGAGCTCCGGCTGCTGCTAGATGGCAGCGGGGGAAACTGAGCGAGTAATTCCAACTGTTCAATTAAAAAAATTAAAACGGTAAAAGCGTCCTTTTTTTCAATAAGAGACGTACACTTTAATTTCTATAAGTAAAATGCAAAAGACTTTCCTAAAAATAAAAATGCGCGCACACTTTTTGCAGATTTTTTGGATATATTTTTTTCACTAGTAAGAAACTTTCATCCTTTCTTCCAGAACTAAGATATGTGCTCATATTCTGCCAAAATCAAAAATCAAAATCCACACGCATTTATTTTTAAACTAAAATATACAAGCAGTGTCTGCCTAACGTGAACAGTGTACAAATTTTCTTCCAGATGTAACGTACGCATAAATTTTGTTCTAAAAGTAGGTAAGCACTCATTTTCCATCACAAGTGAGAGAAGAACACATTTTGTTCCAAAAGTGAGAGAAGAACACATTTTTTCCAAAAGTGAGAGAAGTAAACATTTTCATCCATGAGAAAAAGTACACATTTTCTTCCAAAAGTAAGAGAAGTACACATTTTCTTCCGTGAGAAAAAGAGGTACACATTTTCTTCCGTGAGAAAAAGAAGTACACATTTCCGTACAGAAGTAATGAAAGTACACATTATTTCATAGGTACAATTTTGTCTGCACACAAATTGAGGTAGTAAGTCAGAAATTTATAATGAAGTCTCAAGAGCACAAGTAGAAGCTGCTAACGCGCGCGAAAGAACTGCTAACGCGCGCGAAAGAACTGCTAACGCGCGCGAAAGAACTACTAACGCGCGCGAAAGAACCGCTAACGCGCACCGAAGGAACTGCTAACGCGCGCGAAAGAACTGCTAACGCGCGCGAAAGAACTGCTAACGCGAGCGAAAGAACTGCTAACGCGCGCGAAAGAACTGCTAACGCGCGCGAATGAACTGCTAACGCGCGCGAAAGAACTGCTAACGCGCGCGAAAGAACTACGAACGCGCGCGAAAGAACTACTAACGTGCGCGAAAGAACTGCTAACGCGCGCGAAAGAACTGCTAACACGCGCGAAAGAACTGCTAACGCGCGCGAAAGAACTGCTAACGCGCGCGAAAGAACTACTAACGTGCGCGAAAGAACTGCTAACGCGCGCGAAAGAACTGCTAACGCGCGCGAAAGAACTACTAACGTGCGCGTCACAAGCTAAGTGAACGAATTAGAAGTTTACAGCTGACAGCAAAGCTATCCAAACGTGTAGGTGGAAAATAAAAGAACTTCAATCGCAAGTTACGATTTCTTTTATCCGTTATGGAATCTGATAAATAAAATTTAAATACTTCATTAGAGAGATTAAAACATATAGGAGTTCAAGAAGTTGAAGATTGAGATGTACATATTTGATGAGCTAAATGTAAATATTTGGTGAGTAAGGTATAAATATTTCAAGATTACAATGTAAATATTTCACAAGTCGTTAACACATTTATCCAAAAACTAAGACGTTAATACATGATGAGTGAGATGCGAACACTTGAAGGTTATGAAGCAAATATTTGTTGAGCGAAACACAAAATACCGGAAAGTAATATATAAACATATGAACTGCGAGATGTGAGCTCTAGATGAGATGAGTATAACTTATGCATGAACCTGAATAAAATTTTTGATGAAGGACGAGTAAATATGCGATTTGTCGCGTCGGGATCCATGGAGTAAATATTTTAATATTTGAAGAGCTTCACATTATTTAGCAACTAATGATCATTTGAAGTGTCTCTGTTGGAGCGACTGAAATATATGAAAAATAAAATTTATTTTCTACTCATCCTTTGAACAAATGAAAAGAATGATAGTAATACATTTTACGGGCGGTTAATCTATGCTCCGTGCATCATAAGGACGATGAAAAGTAACGCATTAAAATCATTTTATTTAAAATCGAATCACAATTCTTTTTGAATAATTTAGCTCGTGATGCAATGAAGAGCAGAAATAAAATTTTAAAACTAGTGAGTGTCTCAAAGGAAGATACTGAGAGGCTTTCAACGATTACAATTGATGAAACAATGCAACTTGTGCTCTTGGGAGAGACTATACTGATCTCTGACCTTGAATCTGGACTATTGTAAAAACATCGCTTTTAAATTGAAATTAATTTGATTGTTTTTAATTCATCTATCTTCTTTAACTTTTGAGTATGCAATTGATCCCACACACGTGTATGAATCTCAAATGTGATTATCATTAACGCAAGAAGTAAGCCAAAGTTCAACAAATTTTGTTTCTTTTATTATTATATAAAAAAGTTTTAGCTTCCCTTTACCACGACAAAGGTGTTCAAAGAGAGGAAGGATGAAGGCACCATTTAGTATGGAGTTGAGGGAACGTGGAATCTACGCACAAGGTGCATAAAAACAGTAAGCTAAGAAAGAAGTTCATGAAACAAGAAAAACTTGAAGAAGAAAGCAGTAGGTACTATAAAAAAGGACAACAGTGAACCGAAAAAAGATGGTCCGTAACAAAACTAAAACCTATTCAATTTTAACAAAAAGAAGGCCTACCTAACTCTCAGCTCGGGCCCTCACATAGTCCTCCTGGGAGTGCTAATTCTCATAGATACACCAGTTGTATTCTTCTGGGGGCCCAAAAAATTTTGTCATCAAAACGATCTCGCAACTAAATATCTGCGAGCGAATCATCAAACTTTCTTTGTAAGCGAAACTCCCGGATCCAGCGCAAGTTTTATTCCCAAGAAATTCTAAAAAGAGGAGTAGAATATTTTGAGTTCAAGTCAAATTTGTCAGACTGCCGAAAGCCACGACGCAAATCTGTCCCCAGCGCCCGCCAAAAAAACAAGTCAGGCCAAACCCGGCGGGGAGTGATGGAAGGAAGGCGTTCGAAGAATATTGCAGTTCGCTCAAAAATCTAGGCATTAAAAAAAAAATTTCCGAGTCCCCAGAAAAAACTCAGACTTGGCCTAGCTCTTTTGTCATCCAGCGATCTCTCGAAGAGAAAAATATTTTCGCGGAAAAGGAAACCGATGACATTTTTGTGGGAATATTTAAACTTTCTAGCCTGTACTTGAAGGCACTATGATATATTGGAGGATGGAAAATAAAGTTATTGAAAATTTTTAAATATTTTCTGTTTGTGCAGCTACTTGTCATTTTATTGATGCTCATACTAGTCTACAAGTTTGTTTATACCCACCTTACTGCAAAACAGGTGTTCCAAAGAGAGAAGAACAAAGCACCATTTCTTTAGAAATGTATAAAAACACAGCATGGAATTTAGGGAACGGGGAATCTACGCACAAGGTGACTCCCTACACCCTGCACATAACAATAGCAAGATTGAAACAAGTTTATCCAGCAAGATAAAAAATTAACAGTTCCTAAAAAGTAATAGATGCAGAACCGAAAATAATTACCATCAAAACTAATTATTCTATCTCAAGGAAAGGAAAGCTTCTCAGCCCTCATTTGAGGACCTCACTTATACCTCCTGAGGGGCGACAATAATTCTTATGGACACAATAGTTGTATTTCCTAACGTATCACGGAAAATTGATTTAGCGCTCATAAACCAAAGATCATTATTTAAAACCAGTGAACGAAAAAAACATTCCGTGTACGCCACAATTCCATGGATGCAAACACTAGAGTAGAAATCTGTGCGCGTAAAGCGAAAAGAACCAGCTCACGAGTGACACGAGTCCAAGCATCCATATAGAAGATATCGAATTCGAGTATTCATACAAAAAAACCCCGAGTATTCATGTAAAAGAAAACGAACCCAAGCATTCATACAAAAGAAAACAAATCCGAGGATTCATTCAAAAGAAAACAAACCCAAGCATTCATACAAAAAAAGTAGAACACGAAGTTGCGTACCCGTGCGACAGAACACGAAATTGCGTATCCGTGCGACAGAACACGAAATTGCGTATCCGTGCGACAGAACACGAAATTAAGTACCCGTGCGACAGAACACGAAGTTGCATACCCGTGCGACAGAACACGAAGTTGCGTACCCGTGCGACAGAACACGAAATTGCGTATCCGTGCGACAGAACACAAAGTTGCGTACCCGTGCGACAGAACACGAAGTTGCGTATCCGTGCGACAGAACACGAAGTTGCGTATCCGTGCGACAGAACACGAAGTTACGTACCCGTGCTACAGAACACGAAGTTACGTACCCGTGCTACAGAACACGAAGTTGCGTATCCGTGCGACAGAACACGAAGTTACGTACCCGTGCTACAGAACACGAAGTTACGTACCCGTGCTACAGAACACGAAGTTGCGTACCCGCGCTACAGAACACGAAATTGCGTTCCCGTGCGACAGAACACGATGCCGTCCACAAAACGCGTAAAGCGAACTTGGTTGGCTGGAACCTCCAGTCTAGGGTCGAGAAAAAAAGATGGTATCTCTGCAGGCGACCGAAGCAAACTTTTACGAAGTTCCAAACGATCCTCGAGCTTGAAACCTTAAATAGAAATTTCCAGTCCGAACTTCGAACAAGTCAGAAGACAATTAAGATCGTACAGAAAGTTTGTGCATTATATTAAGCGCGGACCACTCTAGAGTTTTAAAAGTCAACATACGATTGAAATTCAAAATTTCTGCGAAATTAAAAGTTTCAGACCCGCAAATGAACAAAGATCAGATGGAAAATACAGACATTGGGTCTATCGTGCGCCATTCATGAAAAGCCAGAAAATTTTAAATGATGCCATATGGGTCAAATTTGGTTGAAACGTTTGTTATACATGATAACAACGCCCAGCACACATGATAACAACGCCCTGCACACATGATAACGACGCCCAGCACACATGATAACAACACCCTGCACACATGATAACAATGCCCAGCACACATGATAACAATGCCCAGCACACATGATAACAATGACCAGCACACATGAAAACAATGCCCAGCACACATGATAACAATGCCCAGCACACATGAAAACAATGCCCAGCACACATGACAACAACGCCCAGCACACATAACAATGCCCAGCACACATGATAACAATGCCCAGCACACATGATAACAATGCCCAGCGCACATGATAACAATGCCCAGCACACATGATAACAATGCCCAGCACACATGATAACAATGCCTAGCACACATGATAACAGTGCCCAGCACACAAGAGCACAAAGCACTCACAAAAAACATAATATTTCGCCATAACTCGCACAGCGCAGAACTTATCTTCCTTCACGAGCCCATCAAGCATCAGTCGACCAGCATAAGTAACTTCAATGTGGCTCTCCATATTTCCTTGATTTGATAAAAACAGGTCTTATTTCATCAGCTAGTCCCTAAGTAATGAGCTCTCATGCACTGAAGCTCTAACAGTAGCAGCTGGGTATCATGACAGAAGTACTCGTATGATGTGTTCAAGGTTCAGTTTAAATGTCCGATGGTTCAGAATGAAGAGAAAAAAGACTTGAATCAATTACACTATAACATTTTTTAATGCGATAATCAAACCTACAGTTCCGTCTAAACCAACACGAAACTCCACTGGTGAATTAGAGGGCTTATTTCTATAATCTGCATCAAATGGCACCGTGTAATGGTTTTTTCGAGACCCAAAAAGTGCAACTGAGCGGTTTGCTCGAAACGTGACCAGCAAAACAGATTTCCACGCCAGGGTTATATTTTTGAAGCATAAGGGGATTGCGATTAAAGTCCTAGGTAGATTAGAACCATAGCAAACCATCCAGGGATTTGAACCCGGGAATTATAGAGCATGG
>JACJUY010014588.1:5869-21351 GCA_014220935.1 Platorchestia sp. MABIK | reverse complement strand
GCACTCGCGGAGACGACCAAGTTGAATCTGAGCTGGCAACAAGCTGCGGCCACCTCTATAGTTTGCTCGGAACCGTTGCTGTGGCTTCGGACTCGTGCAAGAAGATCAGACGAACGATTTATTTATGTTCACTGATATTAGTCGCCAAGGAAGTGAAGCACCCCCGCCATCGCTCTGCTTTGTCATAAATTGCCAGCGTAATTACCTTTTAGGCTTGTTTAAATTAATTAAAGCCTTTGTCCTTTATTGCGCAAAGTATTGGCTGTCTTGCACAGGACTTCAGCAACGAGCGATGGCTGGATTTGCGACAACATTTCAGGTCTCGTATGGTTGTCAAAGGAATGTTGCATCATACTCCCTTCAAATCAGCTACAAGTTGTTTAGACGATGGTTATTGGTAGCGAGCGCGAGCCTTCGTTTTCAACACTGACCACAATGGCTCGATGATATTGAAGTCCATTGATTTTGAAGGTCACGGCAGATCTGCCGCTTCATCTTCGTGCCCCGCACGTGACTTGGACGATATGGGCAGTGTGAAAACCTGCTCAACCATCTTAAACTATAGCATTACCAGGTGTGAACAAAGTTTGCATCTTGGGATGCAACTGGTCAGTCAGAATGGTAGTTTAATCCTTGGGAGTGACTTTTTTTGCTAGAGCCAGGTTCAAACCCTGGATATGACGGTCCAAACTGTCGTTAAACCACCTTAATGCATCACTCCTAGACACAGGCTGTCTGTCTCGTATACATGTGCTGGCTTTCTCAACACGAAAATGCTCCAGCAGTTTAACACTATGTAAAGAACGACTCATCCGACGTAATGGCAGTTTTACACAGCGCCATAGTTAAGTTTTTCTGGGTATTGCAATGGAAACTGCAGCTCTGGCCTAAAAACCCCGCTTGTGAAGTTTTCTTCTGACTGTTTTGCGCAATAGGATTGGTCAGCACAGAACGCAGTTCCGACTTTTGAGGCCGTTAAATCGGTGGCTAAATGTGTGAATTCACCGAACTAGGTTTTGTGGACTAGTGTGTAAACCTCCATCGAAATGCTAGTGTACCGCCCTCCTTACACCCCTTGCCGATGAGACACATAAAAGCGCTCATCGTGTCTGGCTGCTAAGGTGCATTTTGTCTCGCACTCTCTTACCGTTCATCAGCAACGGTCCGCCATTCTACAAGCCTTGTATTCCAATAAAGTTGCAAGCTCGGAGCAAGCTTTTCCTACCCACTGGCGGAGATACATTTGGTAGACGGCTGAGAAGATCACGTTCAATAGATCACGAGAGAAGATAGCGTTCAACTGTTAATTAAGCGTCAAAGGAAAGGAGCACCCTTGTGAACATCATCTGCTATGACTACATTGACGTTCCATCGGGTATCGGTCGATTACAGTGAATCTACGTCGTGCTTAGGGCGACTACAGACCTAAAACTTCAATTCTATTTAAGCAAAGCAGCAACAATTAATTGTTTCAATACCGTGTCTCAACTCGTCGCAGGGCAGGCAGACTAAGAAGTTTGATAGATGGAACCGGCGTCAGCGCTCTAAAGTGAAGCCAATTTTCGGTAGCTGTAGGGTGACGTACCCCACACACGGAGGTGGAGGTGGGTGGAGCTCAGTTTGCAACTGGCTCTCGGCGTGGAAGGGTGCAGCTTATCCATGCTGCGTTCAAGGACTACTTTCCCAACATGCCGAGCTCATGCATTATACACAAGTGCAGTAGTACTTTCAAAAAGATTCAGACATAAGTTTTCACGTGTACGTGCAGAAATTTCATGAATTACAAACTTCAACATGAATTCATTTATCTAGAAGTTAAAATTAGAGCACATAAACGACTTAAGAAAAGATGAATATCAAACTTGCTGCTTAACTTTTAAGTGATTTCGTTGCAGATGGATTACAATTTGTCTAAAAAAAAAACAATATGGACGGTTTTAGCGGTAGTGAGGCAACAATAAAATTTATTGGGGAGTTTGATATATTAAATTTCAGAAACAATTTTTCATTTGGATATAAGAAACAAATTAACTCAAATAATGCCGGCAATGAATTTTCTACCCGTGATGCAGACACTTTGCATATAACATCACTTTGCTACCCGACATCTGTCAACCTAATGTGCGAGTCAGTCAGGAAAACAGGATTTAAAGGATTTTCAATTCGAATTAAAAACATTAATAACTTGCTCCACAAAATTGTTAAACTAGACATGTGTTTTTTACTTAAATTTAAAATGAGTCAAGATCATTTAATATTAATTTTCTGGAAAATTGAAAGCAGAGGTGTTTGCCATGACAACCCGACAGCAAAAAAATTTGCTTGTTCCTGTAAACGTCTATTGGTTCACAACAAATAAAAGATGTTCTTAATGGTTGCTGCCCGTCTTTTGAAGATGTAATAATTTTGACAGCATCTAGTAGAAGTAACACGTCTTTATTGATCTCATCTTGCGCTATAACAGTGTTTAACAACTCATGTTCTAAGAATAGAATAATGTCTGACGATGTTCAATGCAGTGATTCATGGAAAGAGGATACATGGACCAAATATGTAGAAAATTATTCCAAATTTTTTTCCAATTCAGTGTATTTTTATAATGTTGTTTCTTGTATAGGAGGATACATAGTAAGAAAATTAAAAAATGTTCTTCGTTGCGAATCATGTATAATCGCCCTTTGTCGAAATGCTGGCAATAAAGATTCCTTAAAGTTCATTGGTCTTGAGAAAGTCCACTTGACCTATCCATCAAATAATGTAATTGACATATGTTTAAAAGCTGAAAAGAAATGTCAGCAAGATCTTGCTATGTGTAAGAATCCTAATACTTACAACTTAAAAAAAAGCTTGTTCTACACTTCTTATTTGTATTGAAAAGAAACTGTTCACTTCAATTGACAACCACTGTTTCGAAATTGATCCTCTACATAATCATGTTTATTTATTAGTGAAATTGTTTTGTCTGAATTTATTACTTTAAGATGTCATCACTTCTAAACTATTTAACGAAACCATTCATAAACAAAAAAAAAATTAACTGTCAGATCTCAAATAATATAATTTCATTTTCAGGTGTGTAAATTTAAAACTTATATTCTATAAAATTTGCTCTGGACAACAAAATGAAATTACTGTACGGTTGTTAAAAATGTTCTTTATTAACTTCGAACACGAAGAAAAAATCAAGTAAGTAGAGCGTATGTAATTATTCATTTCTTTACATACCTGGATGTAAGTTGCTAAATAAATGTTTCTATGTAAATGTTGTTTTTCTTTATCATTCAGGGAGGACGCAATTGAAATATATGCCTAAGAAAAAACACGTATAGCACAGAGTAGCGCAAGTCCAAGGAAGTTCCTTGCGCAAGTCTGCCATTTCACAGCGCGGTCTTCAGATGCTGATGATGGAGGTGGTGGTACACCTCCACTGCAACACCACCTCCGCAACTGGGGCCGAGTGGGCGGGGCTTGGGACGGCAGAAGTGGCTTCACTCGCTTGACTGGCAAAAGATAGCGATGCCGGTTCCATGCATCCAACTTCCTTGAGGCAGACAGCTTGCATCAGCCAGTGCGCACATGCAGCAAGGCCGCCAGGCACTCTGCAGTCTGCTGTCAGTATACTCAGTAACCCCGAGATGCTTGCTACGAGCTATCGTACGTATTTGCGCATTCGTTCGGTTTAGGAACTATTCGATAAAGTGAGTGTCTGCCATAATTTTCATTGGATTGCCATAGGAGTGTTAATGAAAGTGATTTTGATTTGTTACTTGTTTTTCATTGTTTTAGTCACCATTGTATAAGTTGCGCTTGTGCTACTGTTAGATTGTGTTGAAATTATGTTGAGGAGTTGAGCAATTGTCTGACAGTGGTTCAGGAAATCAGGAATTCGAGCGAGCAGCCCCATTCCAAATGTCCCGAGGAAGGGTGTCTGTACCTAGATATCAAACTAATAACGATAGGGTAAACAGACCGGTAAATATGCCCGAAATTTCTGTAACCAGCAAGGCTGGACCAAGTGTAATGACTACCACTGAAACGATAAGTACCCCTAGTGTCACAACAACCGTAAGCAGCGCCTTTGCTCGAGAAGTAGCGGTCGCAATTCGTAGGTCGATCACTCCTGTGTCAAATTCTGAATTACCGCTTTTTAGGGGCCCGTCAGCGAATGGAGGACCTCAAATTCTGTGAGAGCAAGTCTTTTAGAAGCCACACATCGATGTAAGGAAATCACACACTCCAAGGGCTTTTAAAGTTTTCATTTAATAACGAAATAAAAGACAAAAACGTAAAGTTGAACAACGTGTTACTGCAGGAACGGAGCTGTATTCCGCTTAAGGAAATAGGTAGGGATGCCCTTACCTGCTCCTAGTTTGTAAAAGTGTTCAGCTGGGGCACACAGGGAACTGCGCAGCCTCCAGAAGGGTTAGAACATCTGGCAAATTAAGATTTAGATAAGCGCACAACAAGAATTTGACAGAGCCGAAAAGACGACCTCATCTGCTGTCGGGTTGGAAGCAGACACGACTGGCCGTAGTTGCAGTATACTGCGCGAAAAGATAACTATGAACTTGCGAAATACACAAAACTAGTAAATTGCTTGCAGTTGTTATTTCAATAAGAGCAATTGGTTGAGAAGAAATTCAATTAGGAAAACAAGCCTAGTCCTCAAACTTCACCTAAGGAATTACTTCCCGAGTGAAGCCAACTTCTTTTAGAAGGAGAGGGTAGGTAAGAGATAGAAAAAAATGAAAACGATAGGAGAAGAATGCCATTGAGAGCAAGTATCAAGAGAGGTTAACATCTTAAAGAGGGCCAATCAGGCTCTTCAAACACTTAGGAAGCTCGACAGCAAGCAGTTCGGCTCGACAGAGCCAAGTTGATAGTAGAGGTGGCGCGAGAGCCTAGTTAACGCTGGTAATAGTAGAGGTGGCTCGAGAGCCTAGTTTACACTAGTAGCAGTAAAGGTGGCTCGAAAGAGCCTAGTTAATATGAATACCGCTCTGAATGGCAAGTTAAACAAAATAAACATGAAACACACACATTCACACAAACCAAAATTAGGAGTACGGTCAAAGAAAAGAACCAAGATTAGGTGAGTTGAGGCGAATGCACAGGCGTTGTGCAGCTCTTTGTAGTTAACCCAAATCCATTAAGTAACACACTACGAGTAGCGAGTCGAGTAGAGCGTGTCTCGTTACGTTAATAAATATAAATCCACTAATATGAATAACAAAATCTCACCAACATCGTATCCTCTTCCACCCTCGGTCCGCTTTATGCCTCGCCTAAAGTTTTAACTGTAAAGTACCTGAGAGGCGCACACGGAAATTCTCAACATCGAATCTGAAAGCGAATATAACGCTATTGTCAGACGTAGATTCGGATGACGCTAAGAAAGAACTAACAGGACGTTCGGCACACAAGCAACTTGGAGATTTCAACTCTATCGTGACTAAATTAGTAAATAACGATTTACACTACTCATTCGATGAAGTAGGAAAAATTCTGGATGACGTTTATATTTGTGAAGGCAAAAAATCTGTACACGTACTAGCGTGTGACTTATATCAATGAGAGTCTCGTGGCACAATTAGTTACGGTTTTCGCTAAAATTAGGAAACTGTCCGAAAATTTATTGACAAGCTAGGATGTGGCATTCCAAAGGCACTCACTCATTTGTTAACGCCAGAGCGAACCAAGACGAGTTAAAGAGGTTCACAAGTGATTTAATTAACTTGAGTCTAGCTATAACGGTGCTAGCACCACTACTTGAAAAATTTTCAAAGAAAATTTCTGCTAAGCCCCTCAGTCCTCTGAAGAGCTGCTAGCTCGCAAAATTGTGATAGTTCGTAACTATCCGGAGAGTAAACCTATAATTGCAGTGAACCCTTACCAAGGCAGAGAGACGTACCTTTTTGACGTTTCGAACGTGACAGAAGGTGACATTCAGGCGCCTTTTGACGAGAGCGAGATTATTTATGCCCCACAATACCCTAACTGCCATTATCCCAGGCGCAGAGTTTTCTGACCATGGTTCAGAAACGCTAGGCCGCCTAAACCCAGTGGGTATTTTGGCGACAGAGCCGTAGGTTCCTGTGAATGCTATGCAGTTCTAGCAGATGATCCCAGACAATTTTCGAACAATTTTGGAAACAAAACAAAAGGGCCTGGCTTCTGAAGCCTGTGCAACAATGCAGGACATGTAAATGCCACTTGTAGTTCACGGTAACACAATCAGTGCAACCCTAGTCGAATTAGTGATCCCTGTTATATGTGTGGGCAAGAAGGCATTTCGTGCGTGTCTGTGAGTGTCAGGAAAAATTCATCGAAAAATAAAAATTATTTCTTTGTACTACTGAATTGCCTACGAGTTTATTCAGAAACATTTAAAGAAGATAAGAACATTTTTATGTCTATAAATTTTCAATAATTTGTAACGAAACATTAATCTCATCTTGCTAGGTAATATAATTTTATTTTGTTTCGCTGGGTAATATATTGTTGGGCTGGGTGACGTGAACAGAGCAACGCGAAGGGACATTGGAATGTTTGGTAGATCAAGTTTCTTGACCGTTGAACAGCTTGAGAGGGAAAAGTTGTCACAGGGCAGCCTTGGTGCTCATGTTTCACAATCTCAAGAGCCTTGCCATCCATCAATGTCAACATCCTGCTGGCTGAGACATCTCTCGTACCCACACAAGCACACAAACACAAGGCGACACAACACACACAACCCACACAAAACACATCAACACACACGTCGTAGCAGCCTCAAAGCGTGAGAAAGTGTTCGAAAATCTAAAAGGAGGCGTAACCCAAAGCGAGGGCTCCGTCTCAGCCATTCATGGACCAGAAACTCGTGGGTTTCGACGCGGTGCACGATCCGCACCAATGAAAATTCGAGACGCCAGGACAAGGGAGAATTCCACCAATCAGGTTCAAAATGATGTCTTCATAACCATGAAGATTCGAGAATGTTCTAGAAGGAACGAAGTGGAACGCATAAAAGCGGTAGACAAGAGGAATCGGGAGGATTTTTCTCTCGGTGACATAACAGGGGAGGTGCACGAATTTGGAGTGCGAGGCTGGAGGGGCCGGCAGGTTCGCCGGTACACCCCCGGCAAAACAACAATACAAGAAAAACCCCTTCAAGAGCGTCAAGATTCACCAAACCCCTCTGCACAAGTGGACGCTGATGATATCTACAAGAGATTGATTCTACGAGCAGCGAGGGAGGCAATATGCAGTCACCTGCGCAATTCAGAATCAAACACAGCAGCACAATCGCACAAGAACGAGGTCGATATCTCTGACACCAACGAAGCGCGATTTCCAACGAGTCATTGAACATCGGAAGATAGCCAGGCATCTGTTATCAACGCCGGGAATACGAAGAGGCATCTCCATGCTGCGGGAGTGCACTGGGCGCGTAGCTGAGCACCATCAGCAGCACAATGGAGCCGGCAGTGAATAGACAGTAGCGACACATTGCAGAGGAGTTCGAGTGTTTTTTTTGGTGTTGAGAAATTGAAACAGTGATATAAGTGTGAGTTAAGTACGAATCAGCACATTGGAAAGTGCTTTTAAATGGCGCGCAAATTGTGTAAAGTGGATGGTTCATCTTGAGGTGGAGCACACTCAGCCGAGCTGTGTGATGCGGTTATAGAGCGAGAGTTCGAGCGGCGCTTTATGCGAAGGGCTCTAAAGTTTCCTGGCACCTTGTGGTGAGCAAGGATGTTACTCTGTCGTGTGGTGTCCTAATTATTTCGTGATCTCATGTTATTTGGAATTTACCTTAAATTTTGTGCAACTGTTAATTTTATGCTCACGCTTAGAAATTGATAATCTTGATTCTCGGTGAGCATTCCACTCATATTCTTTGAATACCATGTCGCATTGAATCTTTGTCAGGAATGTCATGTGTACTTTTCATTTTAGCACTCGTGCCTTTTGATCATTTCGTTTATATTTTTGTGTGCTTTTAACTCGCGTGTTCAACGGTAAAATAAATATGTTTTATCTTTCAAATTTTGTCGTTATTATCCATGTTGATAAATTAAGGTAAGCTCGTGGTGCACTATGTTAACACTGCTATTCCTAGTTTCTCTCTTTTCTGTCCCCCTCTCTTGCTGTGTATTTTTTTCTCCTTTCTTTTCCGTTTCCCCTCTGACTTTCGAGGTTGAGATTCCTCAATCGGTAACGAGAGGCCGAAAGGCCCAGCCTCGTATCGTAACAATTCGAGAACGTGTGGCTACCATATAATTTTCATTTTCAAGCAAGACTAGTACTCAATGTGCTGTGAACATAATTTCTCGTTCATGCATACCAATATATTCTGATGTTCACTGATATAAAATATACTTATTCGTTTATTTTCCTACAACAAAGTACCAAAAAATATAAGAGTTATCAGATTTCCATTGCTGAATCTGGTATTGATTTTGTTGAACTTTGAAGTGTTTTGAACTGTTGCCCAATATGAAATTAAATACTTTTTATTATGATTGCGATTTCATAAATCAATTCAGTCACAACTACAGTTATTAAGTTTAGCATAGACATTAGTATTTTTACATTCTGAGAAAAGGTAACGGATTCATTTTTTTATACCGCGACTTCAGGAATTAACCCTTATTGTGTTAGTCAATTATATGCAATATGAATATGCTTTTCTCTTATTTTCCCTTACCTCAATGTTACAGCTAGCCTTTCTTCTACTGACACACATTTCCTCATGTTGGTGTTCTGGTGCACTAAACGTGGTCCAGTTATCGTCATTAGATGATCAAAGGTTTCCTGAGACATCCTGAAGTAATTACCAAATTTCACAGGGTGCTTTTTTAGTTCATCAAACAATGTTTAAAATGCTCCACGTAGTAACCTCTAAGTAGTGGGTGTACCCAGTGCTTCCTTGACCTCTTTTTTCGTTTCCTCTTCAGCAGGAGTGCACCGGTCACTGCCTCCTCCACAGTATCCATGGTAAGACTAAATGATAGTTGCCGCCATCCGGTGGCTCGTGTGCGGGTGTGCCGTATGAGAACTTTCCGCTACAACATTTTTTTTATTGTCAGTTGTTACAACAAACTACAGTCACAACAAAAAAATTGTCGTAACGAAAAGTTATCAGTGAGGCACACCCGCACACGAGCCACCGGATGGCAGCAACTATCGTTTAGTCACTTTAGTATCACGATGGAAACTGTGAATTTAGCAGTGTCAGACCACTCTAGTCTGAAAGATACTGAAAAACCACGGCAGTATCGTCAGAGAGAAAAGAGACTATGGCATCCCAGTATTGAGTATGTTAATCATCATAAAGATACCGAACACAGACTCTTTTTTTTTATAAAATAAATTTATTATTCAGATGTGAAATAGGTTGTTTCGCCGAGCCATTTTAGAATAGCTTGAACACCTAACAGTGTATTTATGCACCATACTGCCCCAAAACAAGTCACATCAACAAAAATCTGGAGTTAACAAAGCCCATCTGGCAACCTGGGACCGGCTGGGCGCTGGGTGGCAGCAACTAAAAGTTGTCCGTGTACGAGTTCCCATTAGAAATAACGTTCTCTATCGCCTGCAACAGTTGCCGACAACTATAGTGTTGTCAGAGAAATTGATCCGGTCGCAACCACCTTACAACTTTTTGTTGTCACCTCACGAAAAATTGCCCGTTTGCGGGCAGCCATAGAAATGCATGCTTTCTATTTTGGCCAATTTTTTAGTTGTGGCAACTGACAATAAAGTCACTCGTGTGCGGGTACCCCTAATAGTTGCGAGCGCTGCTTACAGTGCGGTACCTACAGCGGAGGACACGTAGTACTAACGGAAGTCGAGGCTGTCAAACGGCGAGATGAAGATTTTATTCACAAACTGATCCAGCGCATCACAAGGAAGGAGTAACATCAATTCTTGAATCCATTACTTTTGAAATGGTTTCTGGATTTCCGCTAGACTACATGCATCTTGTATGCATTGGAGTAATGAAGAGAATTATGAACGGTTTCAAAATAAGCAAGAAACATCAGGTTAAACGTTACCTGTTTTCAGAAAAAATTGAAACTTTGAATTCAAGATTGGAAACCATCAGAAATCTTATTCCGTCTGAACTTGTAAAAAAGTTGTCTGGAGGAATGTAAAGCGTCGCATTCTGGAAAGCATCGGAATTTCGATTAGTGCTGCTGTATGTTGGTATAGTTGCGTTAAAAAATATTCTCCCTAGGAAACCATACTTGAGTTTTTCGTATTTGTGCCTGTCCTTAAGGCTGCTGCTGACTTCTGATCAGGAACAAAATATGGCGAATGTGGACGTCGAGTTGAAGAACTTTGTAATCTCATCTAGAAATGTGTATGGTGACACTTTCTTATCGTATAATGTTCACAATGTTATCCACTCGGTGGATGATTATTTGATATAAAGGCCTTCTGACGAAATTTCATGTTTTGCCTTTGAACACTATTTAAGGATGTTGAAAGTTCGTCTTACAGGTAGAAATAAAGTCTTAAAACAGCTAAGTTAACATGTGATTTTGAAAATGAGAAACCATGTGTTTCCGAAAGCAGTTATAATTGTGATGACCGTGTCAGTTCCAAGCCAAAAATTAGAGTAGGAAACATGCTCTACGAACCTGGTCCTCCTGGGATCTAAGGATGATGGCATGATTTTGAATTATGTTGAAATCGGAATCATTTTGTCAATCGACTCTCATGAATTGCGCGTTGCAACGTACGAAAACGACGCCTTTTTTGTTGATCCAGTTGATTCTCAATTGATAGGGATCTTCAAATTGGGAAATAAAATTGGAAATAAACGTATTTCAATTAACGAAATTTACGGAAAGTTGATGATACTCCCTCATTCTCAATTCTAGGTTAGTTTAGTGTTGAATCATTCCGTATAGTACACAATATAGACCATGGTAGCTCTATTGCACACAATACGGTATCTCACTATTAAATGTTTTGTGCTCTCTTTGAAATTGATAATGGACAGAAAGAGGTTGAGTTGAGGGCGAGTTCTAGCCAGTTTCGGTCCTTTGACATATTCAATCGCTCTGTTGTGTTTAAATATGTTCTATTTTACGAGTAAATGAAACATAGCCAGTCCCCATAACAAAATATATATCCATCGATAGTATTTTCAAATAATGCATTTAATCAAATTTCACAATGGAAACTCAATTGTTCTCTAAACACGTCACTTTTCAACCATTTAAAGAAACTAGAATATTTGAAAAAACTCAGGGGATAGATGTTATGTTCTTCCGGCTGATATTTGAGTTTTCTTGTAAACTGATCGAAAAAGCATTACTAAAATTTTTCAATTTTTAATTGAAAAGAAATTTCTATTTCAGATTATTTCAAGTGTAGCAATATAAATTTTGTTGGTGTTCATTTTGCCAACTGCTGGGCCGTCGTGCCAGCTCATGGCTTACAGCACTATTCGGTCGTGGCGACGAATTGGATGGTTGAGGAAAAACTCGGAGACGTTTTGGAGGTGTTTACTTGATGAAGGTACGCAGTCGAAAGCGACATGTCTCAGATGCCAGAGGCTTATAAAGCCTCCGATGCGCATGTGGTTGGGGTTGCACACGTTTTCTCCCCCCACCGTTATTGAAAGTGAGGTACTTATCGTGAAAATCATTTTAATTTTTCATCAAGTGAAATTACGCAACAAAAATAAATTTTTAATCATTAGATTAATCAGTACTAATCAACGTAGTTAACTGTTGCTCCTCAGCGTGAAAATTATTGAAAATTAAAACATCTTTAAAATCAAACATATTTTCAAATAAAACAATTAAACAAATTTTCTATCCAAAATACACCTCGTTTTTTCAGCAACAAACGCAGGATAAATGAAAACGCACTAACGCAAGCAGGAAAAGGGAGGTTAACAATAAAAAGGGCCTTCTTCTTCAACAATATAAACTAAAACACGAGTTACTACGCTACTAATATAAAAATTAAAATCTGTCAGTATTTTGGGTAAAGGAATAAAATAGAAACGCCAGATACACAATTATAAAAACAGAATTAACGGAAACTCAAATCAATTCCGTAGAGATAACAATTCCGTAGATAACTCTACGGATAACAATTCCGTAGAGTTCAATCTTTGAAAGTTGGTATCGTTTCCCCTGCCTTCCACAGAGACAGAGAACTAAGTGCAAGGTTAATTGCAGTCAAGGCTATCTACGTTTTGTTGACAGTCGCTTGGGCGACAGGCTGTCTGCTGGACATCTCCCAGCAATTGAAAGTTGGAAGCATTTGAACAAGAATTATAGACTGTAGAACTCGTAAGAACTTAAAGGTATGGTTACTATGTGTGGGGCTAGATTACGATTATAGAAAACATCGAGTAGGTGTCGAGTAAACATTGTGTATATGAAGAGTTTTTTTATAAAGCATTTTTCAGCGCAACTTCAATCTATGTAATGGGGGTTGACACGTTAACTAATGAACCGAAAATGACAAATTTATTTAGAGCCCAATTAGGTTACACATGTATTTTGGAGCCAAATTAGGTTACACCTCTGTTGACAGCATTCCGTAGGTCGCTGCCAGCGTCTGTATGTTAGATCGCACCGGTCGTTTTGAGCGCTTAGGTCGCATCAAGTCAGATTGCACATTTACTATCACGTATCCCCCTACAGTTACAGTTTTTACATTTCTGACAATGTTCCTTTTGTTTTGAACACGTTGCGACGGAGGTGAAAATCCTCCGTTCGTACGCGGTCAGCCAACAGTTCCATCTGTTTCCTAATGTAGTAGACTAAGACTGTTATGGCCATCATGACTACTAAAAGAATCATCAGAAGGAAGTCGCTCACGCGGTCCGGTATGAAATCTGTATTGCTGTTTGCTGCTATCCAATCGTTAGTGATTTGGCCCTTAGTGTCGACCAAAGCTGCAGTTAGCGTGTCGACGCTAACTGAACTGATTTTGTTTCCCATAGTCTAATGATTCTCGTGTTTAGTACTTTAAAGTGATTGTTAGACGTTTCTCAGCCACCAGGACCTGCAATCGAAATGAAAACAAAACTAGATTAGCAACAAATTGTATTATTATAAACAATATATTTAATGTTCAATGTTTAATATATAAAAAACAAATAATTTAATTATCATAAACAACAAATGAAACAACTAAATATAAACACAATCATCAATACAAATAAAATATAAATGTACATATGAAAGTCTGCATTGAAATGTTAACTATTTCTGAGTCAGTTAACTGAAAGTTAAGACAATTAAAGTGAAAGCCATAGAACTGATTGTCAATCAGATAAATTACCAACAGTATACAACCAGGAAATTTCCCATGAAGTATTCACGATGTATTCCGATTAATTTTTACTTTCCTCAAGCCTCGAGATTGATTTTTTCATCAACAGTGATGCTCTGTTGATGCAATTCACTGTTGATGCAATTGCATTTTGCAATTGTGGAACTCGCTCACTATTTTTGATTGGCTATCAAAATTCGAAAGTAAGTGTTGATTTCTATCAAAAAACAAATTACAATTGCACATGCACAGATCGTGAGAACATTCGTTTGGGCATTCACAATTAAAATTCTAGTTAACGTATGTGATGACTGTTGTGAAAAATACAAATTAACAACTTTTGAATGCACAAAGCGTGAGAACTTGAAGGACGTGATCTAAAATGCGTATTAAAACTTAACATAGGGTAACCTGTTCAAAAGGTTAATTCGTTTGCTGTTAGCAACGAAAATTCACTAATACCAGGGCACAAGCATATATGAGATTATTATAATGCGAAGCAAGTAACGCAAGGTAGATACTTAACACTTAATTAACACGTTATGTAGAGTCATACAGTCGTAAATTTTTAGCAAAGTCGTAAACTGTCACGTTTTCAAATGTTGAAGTCGCAAATATAGTTGTCATTTTATTTTTAGGGGCAGCACATGATTCATGTTGCTCTTATGAATTTTGCCTCCAATTTTGATTTCGACCCAGTGTCCTTTGATTTTGGTAATCACACCCGGGCCTCTCCACGTAAGGTCTAATTTGTCCAATTTTGAATGGTTCTTTAATATAACCCTGTCTCCGATGTTAAAAATTTTGTCTTCACGTTTTAGGTTACGATATATTGTGCGTTCAGCAGTGTTATTTATATTCAAATTCCTAACGTTCTCAACAATTCGAATTGCTTCTTTTGCACGAAAATTCAATAAATCTAGTTCATTATCGTAGCTGTAGGAAATGTCGAAAGTTTCTGCCTTTAAATACGGACACGGATCTATTCCAAATATGATGTAACTGGGAGTATCTCCCAATGTGGTATTTAGAGAATTGTTTATGGCATTTTCTACCATTTCCAAACACTGATCCCACTCTGCGTGAGCTAGGGAATTTATGAACAATTTCAGCAAATTGGTTTTCTTCTTGTTATTTCGTTCGACAATTGCATTCGAATGAGGGCTAAAAGCTAGAACTTCTTTTTTCGCTATAGCGTGAATTTTGGCAAATTGTTTAACTGCTACTGATATGAACTCTAACGCTTGATCACTGAGCAATGTTCTTGGGTAGCCGAACGTTGCGAAGCAGCTTCCTAAACATGATATGACTGTATCAGTACGACGTTTGTGGTCGCATTTAACTTGCAGGAGCGTGAAAATATATCAATAACAACTAGTATGTATTTATTCTCATTACCGGTAATTTTGAGGGGACCGACAAAATCCATTGAAACTACTTCAAACGGTTCTTTAGCTATAGGAGCCGTCAAAATTTTAATAGGTACGGAAGGCACAGCTTTGAGAAGCTTGCAAACCTCACATTTTTTCACGAATTTACGCATTATTGTTTTTTTTAAATTATTGAAATATTTTAACTTAAATTTGAATAGAGTGTGTAATGCATCTGTGTGATACATTGAATGGAGACCCAAAATAGCCTTATTCATTATAGAAATTGGCACAACAGATGTTAATATGGTACTAGGTCTTGAGTCAATCCGTCTTCGTCGATAGAGTATGTCATTGATAATTAAATAACTTTGTAAGTCAGGTATGGAAGATATGCTTCTATGAAGTAATGCGTCTTTAACTTCAGTACAAAATGTATCTTTGTTTCTGCTCATGAATGAACTCGGCTTAAGTCCAGGAAATGTCTTTCTCTGTTGGCACGTATTCAATTAACCTAGGGGTCATCTCTTGGTCGCTACCGTGAGATTGCTCTGAGTCGGTGGGTACGTCTGGGTTGGATGATGTCTGGTTCTTTTTTTGAGATCTTGTCTGAGCTACGCATACTTCAGATTCAAGCTTCAGCTGGTCACAGCTTTCTAATTTTTCAATAGTTAATTGATCATTGTCTGTTGGTAGCCTGCTTTGGAAGTCGGCTACGACATTTTGTCTACCTGGTAGATTTTTAACGACTGGCTCGTGTGAATGTACGTTTATGCACCATCTTCCCATTGCTGTGTCTTCGGGTTATCTTTTCCCAAA